>JAPTYQ010041202.1:0-10840 GCA_029814465.1 Ostorhinchus cyanosoma
TTTCATTTTATTTCCTGTACTTTTATAATTTTATAATTTTGTGTAATCAAATTTTAATGCATTTCTTATTTCACCCCCGTCTTAAAATTGTATTTTAATTCTTAATCAATGTGAAGCACTTTGGGTTACAATTTTTGTATGAAAGGTGCTATATAAATAATTTTTTATTATTATTGTTATTATTACATTTATTTATCAATTCTAATGAATTATAGTCAGAAATTGCTAAATTATGTAAAAGAAACTTATACTTGGAAATAAGTTACGCTGGTAAAAATCATTCCGTTGCCCCCAAATTGTTCCTGAAGAAGTTCCTGTTAGGGACGTAGTACTTTTCACAACACAAAAAGGAGTCATGGTTACAAATATATAAACAAGTATTTACAGTAAATATATAAAAATCGTACTCCGAAGTCAATCTCTGCAACGGCTTGGAAAAATTCGTTAACGTCTTTGCAAATAACGTCTGTCGTCATTCAGATCACATGGTTTTATTCGCGACATAGTAAAACATCCTGGGCACATTGTGTCACGCAAACGATACGTGTTCGTGGGTTCGTGGTTTATAGAGTCATCGCGTCACTATATGGAGATGAAGTGCAGTTTCTTTTCGCACTTCCTCCATATGTCATCAGCCTGATTCGAATAAATTACCCTGAACTGTAGGGATCCGCAAGGCAAAGTTTATTTGTATAGCGCAACTCAAAGCGCTTTACAAAAATGGAAAAGAGGCAGCTTAAAAACATACAATTACAGTTAAAACATACATATAAAATAAAACACATTAAAATTAACATAAAAAAAGTGCATTCAAAAGACAAGATTACCTTTTAAAATGAACATTAAAATCAAAAAGTGCATTCAAAAGACTAGATTACCTTTTAAAATGAACATTAAAATCAAAAAGTGCATTCAAAAGACGCAAACTGGAAGGAATTTACTCATAAGCACTCAGATTACCGAGAATTCTTTTACAGAGGTAATAAAAGTCGTGGAATTTTGGTGGAAAAAAGCCTTTTGTTGTTCCCACAGGACTGCAGTACTTCATATGCGATGGTCTTATACTGTACAATAAGATGAATTACTAGCAGTGGTGTATAACGTACTTCAAATGAGCTCAACCTACAGGTGTAAAACGATCATAAAACACTGACAGGAACCATAGATTTAAGTTTTAATCCTTTTTATTTAGGTGAGGTGTTGACTGCAGAACCTTTACTGCTATGTTCTATATGAGTCGGTGGGTTTTACTCTTCCTCCCACAGTCTGCGATAGTTGTTCATCTATATATGAACTCCTGAACCTTCCTTTGGCTTCCAGTCCTCCTGCCGTACTAAAGAGGATTAAGCTGTGACTGAAAACAAATGAACTTGGAGTATTTTCAGCATGTGGTATTAATACTTTTACTTAATTGATGGATTTTTATACCCGCTCAGCACTGAAGCTCCCTCTTAAAAAAAGCAAACCCAGACCATCTGTTCCTATTTACACTTTGGCAAAAGCTTCGTAGAGACTTCACAGGCGCCGTTATAAGAACTGATTTAACATTATTTATTAAAAGGGTTCTATGTATCACTGATATTACAAGCTCTGACCAGCAGGAGGAAGTAACGCGCCAGAACGCGCTTACGACTATCAAAACCGCCGACAAATTAATAATATGTGACCACAGACGTTATCACTTCCTTAAACTCATTATTTACACACATCCGCATCATGGCATTATCAAGTTTTCTTCTTAAAAATAAAATTCACAGCTTAAAAATAAATTTCGACACTCCAAATAAAACTGTCGCCTTCTCCATCAGCTGATAGTTTACATTATTGCTCTGTTTTTTTAGACATCGAAACCACGAATTGAATCCGTTTTCTGTATGGTTTATGTTGTTAATAGCTGCACTAAAGATTCATTCATTCATTCATTTGTTTATTTCGAGCATTCGCAGAATACATGCAAGTAAAAAAAAAAAAAAATCCAAAATCATTCATTTAGACTCGAATCGCAGTGGGAAGAAGAAAAACTTTTTTAATCCCACCCTCATTCTCATCATCAAATAACTACATATTAACATATTAAATACTTACTCCTGTCCTTAGACTTCAAGCCAGAACAATGAACCAAATTAGAATAAACTCATTCGACAGTATTTACATTTTTTACCTGCTTGTGTTGAATATCCAGACTGTTCCAAAGTTTCACTCCACGTATAAACACACAAAAACGTTTCCGAGTGGTTCGGAATTTGGGTAATTCGAAATCTCGAAAACCTCTCAGATGATGAGTACTCTCCCAAATTTAAAAAAAAAAAAAAAGTTTTGATTATTACTTGGTAGTAGTTTTTTGAATACTTTGAATAAGATTATTGATATATAATATTTTAAAAGATTGTGGATTTTTAATGGTTTTGAGCGAATAAGCCAAATTAAGCAGAACTGTCACAGTTTAATCTGAACCGTGGATCAAGAAACAGCCAATTTAGCAAAGATAGGACATCCCATAATAACTTTATACCTTCATAAGCCTAAGAATCCAACTCACCCCTGTTGAATAAATGCCAACATTTCACCATCAAACTCCATTTTTCTCATTTACAGCTGCGTGAAAACAACAACAGTGTTTGTAGCTTTTATTATTGAGTCACTTTCACTGAAACTAAAAGTTGTTTCTTTTCAGTTCTCATGTCATCAGTTCATTTTCTGACGCTTTTCGTTATTAGTTTTCCTCACTATAGGAGACTGACAGTGACTCAATACTCCCTCTAGTGGTCACATAAAACCAATCAGTCTAAATTACACTGAAAATATTAACAATCAATTGTGTCAAAATCATTTTAGTTCAAGTTCTATATAAAAAAATTATTTGATGTCAAGTAAAAAAAACCCATAATAACCTATAAATAATAAAAAGTGTAAAACAGTAAAATCACATGAAAATATGAAATAATAAATAAATAATATTAAATATAAAAATATAAATAACCTTGAACAAATAGGAAAAACCTGAAATGTCTTCGGAAAAATAAGTATAATATGAGAAATAGTTTATGTTACTAAACGTTTTTACGTATTCGTAGATCCACTGTGATCTGTAAATTATAATGTTTATGTGTAAATGATAAACTGAGGCATAATATTGTTCAAGTTGCACTTATTTTTTGGAAGAAATTTCACTTTGTTCATGTTATTCACATTTTTAAGGAAACTTTGTAGATGGAAGCATTTTCATAATGTAATTTGACTTTTTTTTTTAACTTATTATTTTACCGGTCCAGCCCACTTCCGATTATATTGGGCTGAATGTGGCCGAGGAACTAAAAGGAATGTGGTATCCCTGTTCTAAACACTCGAAACACACGGTGATATTTTTTTAACGTTAGAAATTAGAAATATGATATAAAGCCCTCCTACAGTAATTGGGTTAATTTGAGCTAAAATGATGAAATGCAACTGTTTAATCTAAATCAGGGATGTCAAACTATTTTTCTTTCAGTCCGATTTGATCTGCAGTGTAAAATAAAAGCATAATAACCTTTAAATAATTACAACTCCAAATTTTTGTCTTTGTTTTAGTGCAAAAAAACCCATTAAATTATGAAAATACTAACATTTATAAATGATCCAAACAAAAAAGATGTGACTAATCTAAAAAAAAAAAACCACGTACATTTCAACTTTAACAATATTATGCCTCAACTTTATCATTTTATACATGTGAATTATGGATGGGATCTACAAAGACACTAAAACACTCGTAACAGAAGCAGGAAATAGTTCAAATTGTGCTTAATTTTCTTTAGACATTTCAGGTTGTTCATATTTCTTCATGTTATTCACATTTTATTGTGAAAGGATAGTTTGTTAATGTCAATATTTTCCTAATTTAATGTTATTTTTTGCACTAAAACAAAGACAGTTGTCATTATTTAAAGGCATGGTTGATTTTTTTTCCCTACATCAAACTGAGAGTCATTGTTTTTGTAGTTTTTTTTTTTTTACTGTAGATGATATTCGTCTGTATGTGGAACCGGAACTAAAATCAGTTCCAAAGCCTCGAATGTGGAATTTTTACACTTTGCAAATCCATCCAACAGGGCCGCATGTTTGAGACCCGTGATCTAAATTCTATAATTGATTATTTACAACATCTGCAGGGTAGTTCAGAGTCCTGTCCTGCTTACTTTACTCCGTTAGGTTTAATTTGACTCCGGCACGAGTGCAGATTAACCAGAATCACGTCTCACTCCACCGTCGAGTCTTTTCTAGCCTCGGGGTCTGGTGGTCTTTCTGCTGACTTGTTTACGCGCCTTTAACCTCCAAATAATTCATTTAAAGGGGCTGGGGGATTTGTCGTCACAGTCGCTGGAGTACTTGACAGCGTGGCCGGTTACAGATGATGCTTTTGGACAAGGGGGGAGAAGGAGAAAGGCAGAAGGGGAAGCAGATCGCTGTACAACGCCTTTTTTTTTTTTTTTTTGACATAACATTTAGCTTTATTAATGAAATCCAGGTGTTTAACATTTGTCTCTCGTGGATGTTTTTTTGCCGGCAGCCGTGAGCGACATGTGACCAACAGATGCCGGGGTCAGCCTACCTCTGTGAAACAAGTCCAACTCATCACTCAGCCGAACCAACAACGAACTACTTTATTAAAACGGCGGCTAATTGAATTCTTCGCATGTTTTGGTACGAGTGATAAAAATCCGCCTTTTCTGTCACAGCTGATTAAAGCCCTCTGGTTTGAGCAAGCACAACATTTCAGAGGATAAATATTCTTTCAAAATAAGACAGGCCCGACGATTTAATTAGCCTCCGGGTTGTTTGACTCCATTGTAGGCTTTTGTGAAATCATTTAGAAACACTTTGGGCTCGCTGTCGCCGATCAACAAAAAAAGGAGAAGAAAATAGTATTTGTCGTCAGTTTGAAATGGATTTGCTCTTAAAGACGATTATCCCTTTTGACAAAACATACACTCACACCCACGAAATCATTAAGAATAGAGAATTAAAACAATATACTATATTAAGGAGCTTCTCACAAGTGCAACCGTTCTTGCAGCGTCGGTTGCCAACACCGCGGCTCCGTTCATATAGGATTATTTTCACCTCCGCCGAAGATATTATGTTTCAGTGTTAGTTCCTCCGTCTGACTCTCAGCTGTATTATGCAAAAACAGCTGCAGTGGTTTTCATCAAACTCAGTGGAGGAGGATGAACCCAATGTACCGTATTTTAAAACCGATCCGTGACTTGACGTTTTACTTTTTGATTGAATTTACAGGTCTGTGGGGCCTTGGCAGAGGTACGGGCTCATGGATATTATTTCTGTATCATGTAACTTTATAGATCTTCTATTGGGAGGCAAAACAATGTGAAGACGTAAGATATACATGCAAAAATGGAATATAACATTATTATTATTATTATTATTATTATTATCATCATCATTATTATTACTATTGTTATTATTATTATTATTATTATTATCATCATTATTATTATTATTATTATTATCCCAGAACAGACAAACAAGAAACTCTGTTTAACAAGAACCTTTTTTTTTGTTTTTTTTTTTTGTTTTTTTACGATTTATTTGGTTGCATCTACAACTTCATCACTAGATGTCACTACATTATACACACACTGAAGCTTTAGATTTAAGGCTGTTAGTCCATGAAGCAGATTTAAAGTAAAATTATGAGATGTAACAAGAAAATTTTAAGTTGTTTTTTTATAAACTGGTTTGATGTGAATAATTTGGGATGTGTTATGTTGTGTTGCCTGCAGGGGGCAGAAAAGACAACAATACAAGTAACTAATAGATAGAAGTAGAAGAAGCAGAGGATGCTGTTGTTTTTCTGTCTAAAATGGTTTTTCATGGATGAGACAGTCGTCTTGAACCAGACGCTTCATCAGAATATGTGGGAAAAGATGATAAATGGCTTAAAAACAACAGTGACGTGGTTTCAATTTTCATTTCATCAATATGCGTCGAAAAAAGGTGTTTCCATTTCCTGTTTGCACTTTATTCTCATATGCAAAAACAGTGAAAACCACTAATTATTGTATTTTTTTTTTTTTTTTGGCAAAATTTGGGAAGTGATCCTGTTTGCATAAACATTTTTTCGTGCAAAATTTCAGAATGCACGTTACATACGTTTACTGGAACATGCATATGAAGTAAAAGTTGTGTAATTATATTGTGTTGGAGGTGCAGATTTTGGTGATTCGCTGTTTTTTTCTGATAGGTAAGGAGGTAAAAAAACATGACAGCTCTATTTTTAAGTTAGGAAAATTAAAATTCAACTCAGTTTTATTTGTAGAGCCCTATATGAATGTGCGCTGTTTTTTATTTATTTTATTCTATTTTATTTGATTTCATTGAAATTTTATAATTTATGTATAATCAGTTACTATAGCATCTTTATTTCACCCTTGTATTGAAATTTTAAAATTTCTATATAATCAGTTTATGATTTTCATAATTTTGTGTAATCAAATTTTAATGTATTTAAAATTTGTATTTAATTTTTTTTTTTTATCAATGTGAAGCGCTACAATTTTTGTATGCAAATGTCATTTTATTTCCTGTACTTTTATAATTTTATAATTTTATGTAATCAAATCTTAATGTATTTCGTATTTCACCCCTGTCTTAAAATTGTATTTTAATTTTTAATCAATGTGAAGCACTTTGGGCTACAATTTTTTATATGAAAAGTGCTATAGAAATAAAGTTTATTATTATTATATCACAACAGGGTTATCTCACAGGGTTATGATTGAAATAAATAATAAATAAATGAAATAAATAGAACAATAAAACAAAACAAAAAATTAAACTTTTTTATCACCTAATCAGGGCTAAATCTTCTTCTTCTTTTTTTTTTTTTTGGACTAAATTCTATAAAAAGTCACATACTTATACCCATTCTCCAAACTTTTCATGAAATCCTGTGCAGTAAATTTTTCCGTAATCCTGCTGATGGATTACACATGAATGGACAGCTCATTAACCTCCTTGGCAGAGGTAACTAAAATGAAAAATGAGCAGCAACTAAGCAAAAAGAAAAGCGCTGTATCCTCCGATTGCCAAAAGTCATTTTTGCATTCCAAGTATCCCAAGAATATTTAATTGGTTTTCATGTTGATTAGCTTTTGATGCACTAATCTTTAAATATTACTTCTGAATTTAAGTTATTCCTGAAATAAATTATATATAACTGCATTTATAATAATAAAAATTGAAAAAAAAAAAAACTCAGAGAATCCAGAGTAGGTATGTGCTAATTAAACTAATAAAATCACAGTGGAAGATGCTGGTGGAGTGTAATAATGATTCCAATTATCACTTTGATACACAGGAGCTGTGTTAATGTTTCCAGAATGATCACTGAGACGTCGAATATGGAGGAAGCAAATTATTACCCAGCACTTTCCCTGACTCCAGGCTGTCATATGAATCTCACGCAGGTTAATTGCTTGCTCACCAGGGAAAAAAAGCTGGACGGTGTTTTTTTTTTTTTTTTTTCCTAAGCTGAAAATGCATTTAATAAGTAAACAAAACCAACAATTGAATTACCTGCAGGATTATTTCACTCGGGGGGCATGGTTCTAAAAAATCTCGAATAGGTAAACAAACGGAACAATTGGATTAGTTCGTAGGTGGAGTGACTCGAGGCGGTCGTATATAAATGAGACGATTTGCTTGATCAACATGGGAGCATTTCAAGCGCTGACAGTGATCTTAACTCCCCTTGATTGTTAGTTTAATCAAACATCAATATCGTGGATTACTGAGGCCTCACTTTGCCTTATATCCGAGCTCATAACACACACATATAGGCTCGTCACAATTATTACATAATCACCTTATCGCAATTATTCTGTGCTATAACTGCGGCTCTGTTTTGCATAAATCACGATATGCATCTCTACGCTGCCGGATGAAACGAGCGGAAATGTCACATTCCCGTCACTCTTTCTCCATCATTTGCCACCATTTGAGGTCCGACCGGTGCTCTTTAATGATTTAGCCTTGATGCGTCCCCCTTCATCTTGAGGCACTCTTCTATTGGAGCCTGATATGATCAGTCATTTCTTTGTACAGTTTTTTTTTTTTTCTCATTTTCCCGCCTTGTTTGTCGTCAGGATGAACGGTTGTTACCACAGGAAGAACTAAATGTTGTCATTAATTCGAAATCTTTTATTTTTATTCATGTGCTTTGATGAACATTTTGAACGACGAGGTTGACTCTGGATGATTTTTTTAAATTAAAAAAAAAATGTTTGCATTAGATATTTTAGGCTGACCAGTCCAGCTCTGAATTTATTTCCCTAAATCCCATGAGCACAATAATCTGTCACCGGTCCAAACCCAGGAGATGGAGTGTGAGGTTTCTATAGGTTATTGTTCTCAATGTACCGCATTAAATCTGATACCCTGCATGCAATCTGGGTTTTAGGCGTTTCAATTTTCCAGTTTTGGCCAACTTCGGGCCGAAGGGGTATTGTAATAATGTTTTTGTCACCTGTCCGTCCATCCGTCCATTCAATGATGCAATCGCGTTATCTGAAGAATGCATTGAGATTTAAGCATCGAATTTACACATCAGTGTCAATTTTAGGGCAATAACTTTCAACCGAAATGTCCTATTGTAAAGAATTCTGTTACCCTTGCATTTATAACAGACTAGTTGAGATTTTTATAACTATTGGATTGAGGTGAATGCACACATTTACACCAGGATTGCAAAAAAATATAAAATAAAAGCACTAGGAAAAAGAAAATGAAAAAACACTTCTAATTTAGTTTAAGTTTGTTGCTTCGATCGGTTTTGCTGCTTAACTTTACGACGGACTTTGATGAAAGTAATTCATTGCATCTGCAGTTTTAAGCGGGCAAAAAACAGTGGCTATTCCGAACATTATTATTAATTTGCAAAAAAAAATGGTAGAAAATAGTAAAATACCAATATCATACCCTTAATTGAAGACTCTGGTGGTAAAACTACGGAAGTCATATTTTTGGACAATTCAAGTTGAGTATATAAACATGTTGGGTTTTTTTTGTTTTTTTTTTAGCTAAGTCCACCCTATAAATATTTTTCGCATACTTTTTTTGGGGGGGACTTCTGTACTTTTAGCACCAAGGTTTTAAATTGGTCAATCTAAAGCAGTCCGACAATAGATGCATGGATCATACTCTCTCCATATGAATACAAATATTATTTGTCTTCATATTTGCATATTGATGTGGAAAGCACTGGCATCACAAATCAATTTACATATGTTTGGTGTTACTCTGTGTAATGAACATATGCACATGTGACATCAAATATACACACAGTAGATGTATAAGAAGGCGTATATCTAAACATTTCAGCAATTCAAGCCATTATGTCGATGCTCAGGTTCATGAGAGTAAATTCTGTCCAAAATTATCTGCAGATCCACAGTTTCTATAGTTTAAAATCCGACACAAACAGTGTTTTGTCTCAGCGTTACGAGCAGTTTGTCATTATGCTTTAGTGGGTTCAAATATATATATATATATATATATATATATCAATATAGACGTGCTATGAGTCACAGTAACTAGGCCACGAACACCACATTGTGAGGAGCATAAGTTGGCTGCTAAGTACAGTAATCTGCATGTCTTTGCTCGGTCTGGCGCCTCCTGGAAGACAGCGAGATGATGAATAAATTGACCTGACCCACACTTCTACTGTAAAGCACCGGCGTCTGAAATTCCGTGACATGATCCGGAGTTCAATGTCAGAAAACGTCTCCTCTTCTTTATTAGATATCCTATCGTTAGACGCCGAATGTCGAATGAAAAAGACAAGAAAAAGGCAATTTTTTTTAATTTTATTTTTTTAGCACAATTATTTGTATGGCAATGAATTGTCAACTAAAATAGTATTATTGTTACACAGACTCACAAACAGAATGTCCCCTTAAATAAAAGACAAAATGCTCTGGGCGTTTTGTGGTTTGTGACCCTGCCAGAATTATGCAGTTGTGGGTAAAAAAAAAAAAAAAAAAAAGATTAGACCTTCAAAAGTCATCAAAAACAATGGTTATGCTGATTGCAGTAATAACTCCAGTGTGAATCAGGTGAATAAAAACAGGAAAGAAAACATGGGATGCCTAAAAGCGCTGTTTTTGTCAGTACAATGACATAGTTATTGATGTAAGAACTTAAAGTGTTTTAATTATTATCAAGAAAACACGGAAAATGACTAGATATGACTTTTGAAATTTAACTCTCTTGAGCTATTTTTGTCGTTATCATTATATTTGTCCGAATATTTGTACTTTTAGTTGCACCAGGCGTTAAAATAACCAAGAAATTGACAAAAAAAACAAGGGTGGTCTAATAATTTTTTCCACGAATGTAGATCTGCTAACGACAAAATAAGTGTGTGAACTTTTTTTTTTGGTATATTTTTGTTTCGGTGCTTGTGTATTTGTACGTGAGTGTGTGTGTGTGTGTGTGTGTGTGTGTGTTGATGGTTTTGTGCGTGCTGTGTCGTTTTTTTTACAGTGCTCGTTTAGCTAATGACTCCGCCCTCCGTGGGATCTTGTCTCTGTGGGAAACATGCATACATTTATTGCCAGTGGCACCACAACAATACAGATACCATAGCAACTGTAGCCGTGATACAATACAGTAAGCTCTGGGGTCCTTAGCAACCCGGGCACTTCCCCAAAAACTCCCAGTGAGCCTGAAGGCAGCTGGAGCTGACACATGGGTTCAGCGGCGTACACACACACACACACACACACACACACACACACACACACACACACACACACACACACACACACACACACAC
>JAPTYQ010041318.1:0-10835 GCA_029814465.1 Ostorhinchus cyanosoma
ATGATATTACCTAAAGGCAGCATATACAGCGTAAACAGAATGGGCCCGAGGACCGACCCTTGCGGCACACCATAACTAACTCTGGAATATGGTGATGATTGTTGGATTACATTGGTAAACTGGTACCTATTAGATAAATAAGATTTGAACCAGCAGAGGGCTGCTCCTCTAATGCCTATGTCCCATTCTAATCTCTGCCATAAGATACTGTGGTCAATTGTGTAAAAAGCTGCACTCAGGTCCAACAGAACCAGGATCCATACCAATCCGTCGTCAGCAGCTAATAGCAAATCATTAGTAACTTTGAGTAGTGCAGTTTCAGTGCTATGATGGGCTTAAAAGCCAGACTGGAAATGTTCAAATAAACTATTGTCCTGTAGGTGCTGACACAGCTGTTTTAACTACCACTCTTTCAATGACTTTTGAGAGGAAGGGGAGGTTAGATATAGGCCTGTAATTGGCTAGGATCTCAGGATCAAAAGTAGGTTTTTTCAGAAGTGGTTTAATAACTGCAAATTTAAAAGACTGTGGCATGTAGCCAGTAACTAACAAGGTATTTATTATATTTAGGATAGTGTCAATAGTTAGGGGCAGAGTCTCTTTAAAATTTTCGGTTGGAATTGGGTCTAAGAGGCAAGTCGATGATTTAGAGGACATAATGATTGATACTACATCAGCCTGGTCTACAGTGGTGAAATTATTTAATATTATAGAGGGGTTCAAATAATGACTAAAAAGTTGAATTAATAAATACATTTCAAAGTTGTAATTTCATCTTACCTGAGTACAACTCAAGTCTCTCTTTGAGCTCTTCATTAATGAGGTTCTTTTCTCTCAATTCTCCCAAAAGACTATTCACTGAGGTCTTTGTCCTCTTTTCTCTGGCCATGGCATTCTTCTCTTGGTCCAGACTTTCAACTCTCACTAAAGCTTCATTCAGTCTGGCCTTTAGAGCATTAGAAGAAGCAGGAAAGGCACAGATATGATCCTAGTAGGAGGGATGAACATGGTTTTGATGTTTCACTTCACACACAACACAGCTAGGCCCACATTATTTCTTACAGTCATCACATGTCAAAGCCACTGCCAGTGTGTGTACGGGGTTTATTTGTGAGTGTGTTTAATGAAAGTGGCAGCAAGCCATAGAGATTTTACAATCTCTACGACCATTGTGATATGTTTCAAATAGAAATACATCATTATGCTGAGATTGTGAGGTTGAAGCCTCTGGGTCATCCTGAACGACCACAGGCAGGCTCTGTTCAGCCTTTCTGAAGGGAGATGTTGTCCTGCCCTTTTTCAGCTAAAATGAAGATTAGATAGATAGGTAGGTAGATAAGGGCTGGTGTTCTGGAAGGGTGAAAGAAAGAGGGATATGAAAGGATGGGAGCTTGAACAGAGATGTGTGAGTGGAGCTGAGGTGTCCATGGTGATGGAAGGCGAAACCGGTGCCGGAGCACGAGGTCCCACCCAATGCTGCCTGCAGCTTTAATTCTTTATTTTAGTTTATTCAATAATTCAACAAATCACACCATTGGAACACTGTTATTACCCTGCCCTCCGAAGGGGAGGCAAGACTATTGTTTTTGGTCCAGTTTGTTTGTTAAAACTCTAGCAGAAAAACTTTTGGTTGAATTCATACCAAATTGGTTTATAGATTGCCAGTGACTCACAATAGATGTGGTTACATTTGGGGAAAAGTAGGTCAAATTAAAAATTTTTTATGAATTAACAAAAACTTCTCCCATTTACTTATAATAGGCAAAATTTCAAATGTCTATAAAAACAAACTTTCTTTCAATTTACTTTAACCTTGGCACTTGACATGCTGACATCAGCACATGCATAGACAGAATGACATCAGCTGGATTGATGCCAAAATAAACTACAATACTTGCGAGGGGATGGGTTTTTTGTGCCTGACTATTATTACTATTAAAAATAAAAGTAGTGGTCATACTTGCACTGGCATTCAAAGTAGTAGAAGTCTTTTATGAAATAACTCATGTGTCACATTCAGATGTTTCATATCGATATCTTCCTCATATAACTATTTACATGATTCTATAAATTGTACAACCTGCATCGTGTTCATCTTGACAAACTTTACAGTCAGGATGAGCTTTGTATCTACTGCATCTCTAGTTTTAGTTTGCACTCTAAATCTAAAACTTCCGTTTCAGAATCAGGCAGGGAATCAGGATCAGGACTCATGTCTGATTGGGATTGGTCCTAATGATGAACCAGACAGGCCTGGTTTGTGTGACGCCCTGAACCAGCTGGGGAATGTGCAGTGTTGTAACATCAGATCAGTGTTATTAATAGAGTGGAGATATCCAAAAGGCATGCCAACATTCACTCTCTGACTCTGTGTGGGTTTTATTAATGGGCTGAACTGGTTTTTCAGTCGCTGTGACTCAGGCTCAGCTTTCCTCAGATGATCTCTGATCCACGACCAGTGGAGCTGATGGATGTCTTCCCTTGTCTCTGAACAGCTGCTGTTTAGTCACAGCCTTTTTCTATTTTAATAAATGGAAAACACAAGCACAGTCACTTTCTGAATCATATTTTAATGAACAAATAATCAAATTTTGGTAAGATTATTTTGCAAAGGTTTTATTTTCTTTTTTCACTCATCTGGTCCCAATTCTTTGAATTAGCCAGAATACAAACAATGTCAAAGAAATAAACTGACATAAATAGGTCAAAATTGAAGTATATTCCTAGATATTATATTCCTATAATCCTTAAGTGTTCTGCATTTTTTAAATTTAAAACAACTTCAACTCATCACTAAGTTCATTTAATAGTTCCCAGACTCCAAACACAGAAACACATATATAGTTTATTATGTATTTTATTATATATTATTTGTAATTTGTTCTCACTTGTGTCAAAGACAAATAACTTCTTAAGGACAGGAAGGTTTTTTTGTTGTTCCAAAAAATATCAATGTTTGTTTAAACAAAAAAAAGTATATGACATATGACATTATATGTGTAAGTATTTGCAGACATTTTTTTGCCCAACGAATCCCTTGTTTTGTGCAGAATAGCAGTAGATTTAGATATTTCCATTTAGATGGTTTCCAACAGAGTTCATGGTCTATAATCGCTCCTCACAACTTAGTTTAATATGCTTTTGGAAATTCAATTCTATCTATAGTCCATTTTATTTCACAATTGATTCTGCTACATCCAAATACTAAAAAAAAGTGTTTAATTCAGTGATAAATTACTTGTCTCAAACCATAATTAGTTCTCTTTCTACTGATTTTGATAGTTGCGTCATATCGTGTCAATTGCATCCTGAAAAAATACATTTGTATCATCTGCAAACAGTACTCACTGTAACAATTTCCCCGTTCCAGTATCGTTAAAATAAAGTGTGAAAAACTTATGTTCCAATATCTTGTGGAACCCCACTTGTTACTCTTCTAAAGCCGGTTACAGAATGCATAATGTTTTGCAACACTTTCTGAAGTTGTAACGAATGATCTTTTGTGTCTAATACTTTTCATACATCAATGAGAACACATACAGTGCTGTTTTTTGTTGACTGCTATTGCAGTATGTTCTACAAATTATATCACTTTTAAAGATACCGATGATCTTTCCTAACCAAATACTGATGATCACCCAATCTCACTCCCATTCTTCTCAGATACATAGCACTAGATGCAAGCTGATCAGTGTATTTTTGTGTTCATGTCTGTGTTTTTTTTGTAGCTGTTTGGAGACGCTACTGATGGCTGGTGCAGCTGTGGACTCGGTGGCAGCGGGAGGTCAGACCTCCCTGTTTCAAGCCTGTGAGGCAGGAAATGTGGACTGCGTCCAAATCCTGCTGAGCCACAAGTCTGATCGATCGCTCACCACCATGGTAGGTCTGATGTCGCTATATACCCCATTTTACTAACTAGAAACATGTGATCATCTTTTAATCTTCATGTGTGGAGGCAGAGATGAACTGAACTGTGATGAGGACAATGAGGTAAATCTTGAATATAGTTTTCTTATGTTCTGTCCCATGTTATGCTGATTTGTCTCACACTTCACCTACACAGAAAGGATCGAAGACTCTCAGGGGTTTAACGATGGATGTATAGGCTTCCCGGGTCTCCATGGTAACCATAGGGGTTTGCTGGTTGCCGTGGTAGCATGTGATAAGCCGCTATATTTAGTTACCTGCTTTGTTCTACTTAGCTGGGTTCCTGCTGAGCCAGAGTGGAGATTGTCAATAGCAGGAATGTATTTTTAGAGGGGCAGAATGGTGGCCAGTGTGTTGGGTCAAATGTAAGGATTTAACATGGAGTTGGAGGGGGAGGAAGAGCGGTGGCATTAAACTGGGTAAATGGAGTGCAGCACTAACATTGTGCAGGACAGGCCTCTGCTGCAGATCCTGTTGTTTATTTTCTTTGTATTTTTTTTTCAGATCTTTAAGAGGTCTTCCAGTGATCATAGACCAAAAGTCAGGTTTAAAGGAGTCAAATTATTTCTACAGGATATTTAAAATCATAATATGTTAATGCATCAACCATAGAGAAATGTAGACATTTCAGAGCCAAGTGCAGTCTTTCTTATCTAGGAGATGGGGGTATTAGTTCAAGGTAAGTATGGAGATTAAATCACAAATGTATATGAATAAAGAAACTCAGTACAACTTCACAAGGACAAAAACCTCTAAAGTACAGTGTTTTCTCCAAGTGTGTGATGCGAATATTTTCTTGATGATTTTAGACATAATTGGGCCTTTTCTGGAATCCAATGCTGCAGTATGGCTGCAGCAGCAACAAACACGGAAACAGCTTCACTGCTTCTTGCTGCTACGGCTGCGTGGAATTCCGAAAAGGCCCGAGTACCAGTTTGGTTTTGGTTTGGTATGTAAACAAACAGACTGCTCATGATGGAGTCAACTTCAAAGTTGTTCACCATGAGAGAAGTGATTCAGATGTGTAATCACGGAAAGACTAACAGATTTGTGATACTTACGCTATCTCTCGAGTTTTACAGATTTGATGAAAAATTGGTGAAGAACATCAAACGTTGCTTTAATGACTTGGAATTTTTTAATTAGGAACCGAGCCAGGGAAGGCTTACTTGGACTGGCAAGTCCCTATTGTTTTTCTTTCTTTTTTTTATTAGGGACTGAGCCCCCTAAACATGCTCAAAAACTCACCAAATTTGGCACTCATGGCAAGTCTGGTGAAAAATTTGATAAAATGTAAAAAATTAACCCCTTAAACACCAAAATGTGTTCTCAAGCACCCCCTGGATAAACAAAATTGGCCCTAGCTGCCAGTAGGAATGTCGCAGGAACATGAAACAAACACCAAAATTTGCGTCTCATCAAGCCCGAAAAATCATACCCTGTTCCCCCGAGGGCAACTCCAACAGGAAGTTCGCAATCTGCATTTCAAACTAAAACGCTCACATACTAACTTCCAGGAGGAATGTCGCAGACACACGAAACCAACGCCAAACGTTTTTTCGTATCATGCCCAACAAATCATATGCTGACACCCATGAGCTAACTCCAACAGGAAGTTTGCTGTTCAAAGGAAAAGGTCCAAAATGATGATCTCCAAGGCCGATTGTCATAGGGACTTCTAAATAGCAACAAAAGATAGAATAACAGCTGACCAAAAAAGTTTTTCGTACATTTTTTACAAGGATCTTTATTTATTTATTTTTTTTTATGAGCCCTCAAAGTTGCAAAGTCCAAAACAGAAAATTTTTTGGGGACTTTTTTTCCCACATTTAAGATATCATGACGTTCACAAGACTCCCCACAAGTTGCCTGTCCAAAAATTTTTGAGATAGGATGTACGGTTTTGGATGGTAGCAATTTACAATTTATTTGAGCAGTGGTGTTGACTCAGAGAACTGGCTCACCTTCCTGTATTTTATCATGGTTGTGTATTCGTTAGTGAACATTGGTTCTCTGCATTGTTCGAATCGGCAGCGCAAGCTTGGCTCCATTGGAGGATGTCAGGCAAGAAAAGAAAACATCAGGGTCCTCATGTACAAAGACTGGCGTGGATTTCATTCTAAAACTTGGTGTACGTTTATATCTGGAAAAGTCCATACATACAAAAAAAACCGATGTATTAAACTGTGCGTACGCCCGAATCCAAGCACATTTCCTTTGTACATCATAATCAGCGTGGAATTGACCGCATTTGTTGGAATACCGGACTCCTCCCTCTCCACACTCACCTTTGCATGTGCAAATTTGTATAAAAATGGCCTGCAGGTGGGATTCCCCTCTGCATGATCAGATGATGACGTCAAAGGTGAATGCGAAGCGGAAGACTGTTGTCCATTGACAAAGTGGAGGAAAAATAGGCAGAGGAAGAGTCCCAGTGGGAGTTAATGTAAACAAAACCTAATGTAGTTTAAAGTCTGAAACCAGTCTTTCACTTCCAAAAATCAAAACCATGAGATTGGTGGTGACTGATCACAGTTTTCAGACATGAAACTGTGATCAAGTTTTGACATCAAGCGTTTTAGAAGGTCCCATGGGACTGAGCACACACCGTGAGATTGGTCCCTCCTGATGTCAACCGATGCTTCGGTTTGGTTCACCAACAGCTGCTGATGCCTGTTCACGGCCGAGTCCGCACCTGAGTCAAAAGAGGACATGGTAAAGACAGTCTGTATAGGCCTGGACCAACTTATAAATGTTCTGACAGACATTAACATTAAATACATTTATCAACAAGTGACGTTTGTGTCCTTGTGTCTGTATGTGGTTGAAATGTACCGGACTGATTAGCATTGATGGGTCCAGTGTCTGGGTGGTCGGTTTCGGGGGTGGGGAGATTTGTAGGATGGTGTGTCAGTGTGTTAATTCTTCGTCTGTGTATCTCTGATGTGCACATAACTCGGAGGAATGAACTTTTTCACATTAATAAGTTTCCCAGTATCACCTCTAAGTGTCGCCAAAGGTTCCAAAGCACAAGAAACGTGCGTACGCCAACTGTGGAGTTGGCGTGAAGGAGCGCACATTTCCATGGTAATTTCACTCTTTGTACATCTGAACGTGAGCGTGGAAAAGGGCGTACGCTACATTTTTGGGCATATGCACCCTTTGTACATGAGGCCCCTGGACATTCAAGGTTATTTTACCCAATCAAGTGTAAGTTACTCAAACAAAATAGTCTTGCCAGGTGTTTGATTTCCTCCTCCACAGCCCCAGAGGATTCGGTACTGTCTGGGTCCCACCAGGGACCTCCTGTCGCATGTTAAACTCATCCTCCACGGCCCTGGGGGATGAGGCACTGACTGGGTCCCACCCGGGACCTCCTGTGTCTTCAGCATACACATACTCATATTAATTTTGTGAATTATGGAAAGCATGTTCAGTATCATGGTATAACTATGTCCTGCTTCAAAAAAATTCTTGTATTTTCGGTTCAAAAGACGGACAACTTCTTTCATCCAATCAGCGCTCATTAAGTCACCCGAGGGTATCTACCCTTTCCGTTTGGGTTAATGTCATTGTGTTTTCTCTTTTCCTGTTGTGTTCCGGCTTTTGCCGTTGTGTTTCCTCTTTTGTCGTTGTGTTTCGGCTTTTGCCGTTGTGTTTTCTCTTTTGCTGTTGTGTTTGAGCTTTTGCCGTTGTGTTTTGTCTTTTGCCCATTGTGTTTCAGCTTTTGCTGTTGTGTTTCGGCTTTTGCTGTAGTGTTTTGCACTTCTCTGCCACTATAACACATGGACAATTCTTTAACATTGTATGCATCACCCAGAATGTTGACTTATTTTTTAAAATAATAAGCCACATATAATCACAATGCTTTATTTAATGTATTTAATACTAACCGTGTTATTTACAACTTGTGATGGTCCATACTGATAAATATAATTTACAAATAAAGAGTAATTTCTCGTAAAGAGTTCACAGATAGACTTTTTAAAATGTGACAGATTGAATACATTTTCAAATTTTTTAGCTAGAATTTTTAGCATCAAATTCAAGCTATAGTTTTATGTCTGAGGCATGGCTGTGGTGTAAAAATCGATATAATATTTTTTTCTACTTGTATTTTAAAAAGGGTAACAGTTCCGTGAAATACAGATCTTCAGCTAAAAAATGAGCCCACTTGATAAATGATGTGTACAAATTTATTTTTTCATGTAGATGTTACAGTTGAATGAAGATGAACAGTTCGTTGGAAACCGTAAACCATTTGGTTCACCCTCCACAGGACAATCTGCCCTTGTGAACCGCAAGATTTCGGTTCTGTAATTGGTTTTGCATTAGTAGAGAAAAGCAAAAGTTTGCCCCGCAAGTCTCTCTTTCTCTCTCTTTCTCTCGCATTCTCTCTGTGTGTATGTGAGTGCACAGCACGGGGAAGCCCCGCCCCTCAGTGAGAGACAGCGACAGAGAAGCAGCTTTAGACTCCAAACCCATGTCTGCCCATACCCATGTACATTTGATCTGCAACCAGACCCGTGCTTAAACACATTGTCTCATTTTTCCGCACTTTTAAGTACGTGTGGGTTCCCAACTGGGTACAGGACACATACAATAAGATGACATACTGCGACAAGGAAATGCATACGACAGATGACCGTGGCATTTTTATACCGCCATTTTCTTTTACATCTCTATGCAGAACAGGAATTAATTTATTTTCAAAAGCCTCCTCTGGGTCCTCATGCACAAAGGGCGCGTACACCCAAAAACATGGCGTATGCCCTTTTCCACGCTCACGATCAGATGTATAAAGAGTGAAATGACCGTGGAAATGTGCGACAAACTCCACAGTTGGCGTATGCACGTTTCTAGTGCTTTCGAACCTTTGGCGACACTTAGAGGTGATACTGGGAAACTGTTAATAATGAATGTCTGTCAGAACATTTATAAGTCGGCCCAGTCTCATTGATGCAGACTGTCCTTACCATGTCCTTTTCTGACTCGGGTGCGGACACAGCTGAGGACGGGCATCAGCTGTTGGTGAACCGAACTGAAGCATCAGCTGATATCGGGAGGGGCCAATCCCACGGTGTGGGTTCAGTCCCACGGGACCTTCTAAAATGCTTGATGTCAAAACGTTTATCACAGTTTTATGCCCAAAAACTGCGATCAGTCATCTCCAATCTCGGTTTTGATTTTTGGAAGTGAAAGACTGATTTCGGACTTTAAGCTACATTAAGTACATTAAGCAGCCTTCCGCTTCGCATTCACCTTTGACGTCATCATCTGATCGTGCAGAGGGGAATCCCAGAGGGAATCCCACCTCCAGGCCATTTTTATAACAATTTGCATATGCAAATGTGGGTGTGGAGAAGGAGGAGTCTGGTACTCCAACAAATGCTGTCAATTCCATGCTGATTGTGATGTACAAAGGAAATGTGCTTGGATTCGGGCGTACGCACAGTTTAATACATCTGGATTTTTTTGTGCTTTTCTGGATATAAACGTACGCCAGGTTTTAGTATGAAATCCACGCAAGTCTTTGTACATAAGGCCCCTGGTCCTCATGTGTGCATGTGTGTGTTTTATAAGACTGTATACAAGTAAAGGAATAAGAGAGTTTTGTTGTTCAGGACAGAAAGGGTTATTTTATTCGGTACAGTAATATAATTTATTCCTACTCTGAAATTCAGTTTTTGTTGACAAGCAAAATAAAAATATAATAAAAAAAAAAAAAAAACGTTCTCTTTATGCACAAAACATGAACTGAAACTGAACCAAAAACCGAGGCACAAGAACCAAGGTACAGCCCGAACCACGGGATACCTGTACCGTTGCACGCCGAGTAGATGTTCACTTTTGCTTGATCAGACCCATTTAGCAAATAATAAATAAAAGCCCACCTCAGAAAACAGTTGGATAAAAAAGGGAGAGTTCTTCATTGTGTTTGGTTTCCGTTTTCAGACTTCAGAGTATGTTTTAGTGTTCATAGAATAGAGTAGGATAGGATAGGATAGGATAGGATAGGATAGGATAGGATAGGATAGGATAGGATAGGATAGGATAGGATAGGATAGGACAGAACAGAACAAAATAGGCTGTATTGTCATTACAGCAATTGTATAACGAAAGTGCAGGTGGTCTCTCCCAGCGACAGTGCACTTACATCGAAGTAGTAGCACAAAACATAGACATGTATTGAAAAATATAAAATAGTGTGCAATTCAAAAATATGTGCAAATTAGAGTAATTAAAGACACATGTAACAATGTAAATAGTGCAAATATAACAGTATAGACAGCGGAAATGAAAACACCAATTTAAGCAGTGTAAACAGTGCAATTGTAACAGTATAAATAATGTAAACATAAACATATCAGTGTAAACAGTGCAAGTGTAAAACATACATGTGCCCATGTAAACAGTGTAAAACCTGCGAAAGTAACCGGGTAAGCAATGTAAACATACACAAGGCACATGTTCAGTGACTCAAAGGGGAGGCAAGGGGTATTGGTTCTGTTTGTTTGTTTGTTAACATTCTACCAGCAAAACTGTTGGTTGAATTCATACCAAATTGGGTTTATACTGTAGCTTGCCAGCGGCCCAGAGTATGTCATTATATTTTGGGAAAAGTAGGTCAAACTAAAAATTTTTAATGAAAAAAATTTAAATATTTTTTTCCCCTCCCATTTACTTATAATGGGCAAAAGTCCAGGGGCCTCATTTATCAAACGTTCGTAGAAAGGGTTCTAAATTCCTGCGTAGGATTGAAATTTAGAATGTGTGTAAGTACAAAAAAATCCGTATTTATCAAACGTGCGGTGACCAGTCGTACGCACACCAGTAAGTAATCGGTGTTGATAAATCCCACCCTTTCTAAATGACCACGCTCGTGCATGTTTGGGCTCATTTGCATT
>JAPTYQ010041341.1:0-29294 GCA_029814465.1 Ostorhinchus cyanosoma
TACACTGAAGATATGAACAATCAATGATGTAAAAATCATTTTAATTCAGGTTTCAAAGACAGAAAAATAAGATCTCATTTGGGTCAGACCAGTAAAATATGATCATAATAACCTATAAATAATGAAAACTGCAGATTTTATGTGTAAAAAAAGTACAATTACTTGAAAATCTTTATTTTATCAATGTGAATAACCTGAATAAATATGAACAACCTGGAATGTCTTAAGAGAAGTAAATATAATTTCATCAATATTCTGCCTGTTACTAAATGTTTTGTGTATTTGTAATTGTAAAGTAAGTTGTAATTGAGACAAACTGAGGCAAAATATTCTTAAAATTGCACTTGTTTTTCTTAAGACATTTCAAGTTGTTCATGTTATTCAGATATTTAAGGACCAGTTGTAGGTGTAAACATTATCATAATGTAATTTTATTTTTTTCACTGTTATTATTTTCGTGGTCCGGCCCATTTGAGATCATATTGGGCTGAATGTGGAACTGAACTAAAACCAGTTTGACACCCCTGATCTACAACATTGATTCACCAGTAAAACCCTTGGAGTTTGTTCAATGACAGTGGATGGACACACTTCGATTTATGTTCAGTTATTGATAATGTTGCTGAAAAAGTTAGTTTTTCTTTTCTTTAGTTTGCTGTCTTGATGTAATAACGTTTGATTATACTTTGAGTTTTCATGAACATCTGAATTAAATATAGGATATTAAACATAGGAATATACATGACTCTCAGTGAAAACTGCAAAAATACAGAAGATAATTGAGGAAAGTTAGAGAGAAAAATTAATTTGGGAACTGGCACAAAATTAGCACTGGGTCTTTGTGGGTTGATTTAATGAATAACAGTTCATCAATATAATATGACTTTTATAGCTGATTAATTTTCCAACAGATGTTTTAAACTGGACGTTGAAACAATTCAAACTAAAATCATTCATTAACATCCACACTTTACAGTAATACTATTTTCTATTTTAAGAAGGAAAATATTGTTGATTTATTTAATAGTAAATTTGTGTGAAATCTGGATTCTCATCCCCAAATAGGAAGAGAAACTTGTGTTTAGTGGTCAACAATATGTATCATTGGTATCATTTTTGAGTACTTTACAATCAGAATGACAGATGAACAGATTCAGGCTCATTATTTTATTATTATTCATAGTTACAGTGTTTAACAGACATTAAAATTTTAGACTATCCTATATTTGAGCAGTGTCCCTCACAAACATACTCTATTCCACATTTTACTTTGTGGGAACTCGTCACTTTACCAATATTAAAGTCACACCTTCTTTTGTGATTGACATGAATGTGTGTCCCTCCTCTTTGCTTTAGGCATGACAGCGCTTCACTGTGGAGCCATCTCTCACTGCATCACCATGAAGGCGTTATCTTCAAGCAGCCTGGCCGACGTCAGCCTTCAGACCTTGGCTGCAGAGAAGCTGTCCTGTGTGCAGATGCTTCTCAGCGCTGGCTCGTCTCTGCTCAGCCAGGTACAGTGTCCAACCAGGATCTTTAAATACCTAAACTAGTGAATGCTCCATCAGAATCAGGAAAGAAAACAGTTCTGAAATACTCAACCCTGGCCTTTCATTGAAGTGGGAAGTGCCCTGGTTTTCTTTCATCTTGGTCATGTCAGTGAATGCCCCACGCACGCACGCACGCACGCACGCACGCACGCACGCACGCACACACACACACATACCTCCCTCTATCTTTTGTTTTCTCTTTGTAAAATGTGTCAGTCTGACTTTTTGTGGTTTTCTTGTGTTTTTTCCTTTACTTCCAATCTTGTGATTCCAGGAAATCAAAAGTAACAAGACCGTGCTGCACTTGGCTGTAAAGGAGGGGAATATTGACTTGGTTGATTATCTGCTGAAGATTCCCCTGGCTAACATGAAAGAGTTTGTCAATATGAAAGTAAGTCCCACACAGGCATGAAATCATAGTTGTGTTTTATGTGGCCTTGTGTGAAGTGTCTGTGCAGAGACCTACTGTATGTACAGTAAACCGCAAAATAAAGTCATGAGTCATTTACTTTTTGTTTTAGGCGCATGGTCACACAGCTTTACACATGGCGGCCGGTCTCCATGGTAACCCCCACCAGAAAGAGATCCTGCAGCTGCTGCTGAGCAAAGGAGCTGATCCCAGTATCCGCAACCTGGAAAACGACCAACCAGCTCACCTCCTGCAGAACGACTCCCAGGGGGAACAGGTGAGGTATCCGCCGGCAACAGCAGCCCTAGCGTTCAGTCCACACACTCCCCTGTCTGATGAAACCTAGTCATCGTTACACTTTTCCCTTTCCCCTCTAGCTCAGGCTCATGCTGAAGAAACGAAACGCTTCATCTCGTCGGCGTGTGACGTCCTTACAGGACCAAGAATGATTGAAATCACTTGTAATCCCCATTTAACGGGAATGAGCCTCAAACATGTTTCCTCTGTTGAGAAGGGGATTTTATTACTGTGGCATTTTAGGGAGTTCCTGGTCTATAGGTTGACAGTTAGTTTGGCATAATCGTTTCTCAATATAATTCACATTGGATTACACAAACAATGCTTTAATCCACAAAGCTTCAATTTCTTATACCTCAGTGTCTGTACACAGAGCTTTATTTATTGCTCTATGTAGAGACATGAATTATTTATCCACTATTAGATCTTCTCAACAAGCGTATGGTGTTGATGATGAATTGGCAGATTTAGGACTTTGACTGACAAAGATGAAGAATTTTCTGTATTTATTTATTTTTGTCAAATTGTATGTTTTTCATGTTGAAATGAAAAAAAAACAAAACAAAACATGGCATTAATTATGTTTAATTCAAATGGTAATATAGGCAAAATAATAAGACATTTCATACAGATTGTGCTTTATAAAGTGCAGTAGTATTCAGTTTCCTTAGCGGCTACACTCCCTGCTATATGTTGATTTCTGTGAAATCATTAGTATGACATTCAGTACGTCCCTGAAACCTCTCTGATTCCCTTGTCAAAGCCCCCTCATGATGACTGAACATGACTGATGGTCTTGATGTCAGTCAGAATGTGAGTGCACATTAAAAATGTGTTTGTTGAAAATGAGAAGAACTATGTTTTAGCTTAACTTTGTTGTATGCATCATACTTTTGTAATAACATGTGAAATCCTCAGTGGACCAGTGTGTGGAAAAAGAAACGACTGTTATGTATTTGAAACTGAATATGACAAAGAATGTTCACAAACACATGAGTAAGAACGGTGACAAACTGTGACTACCTCTGCGTTTTAGCCGTGAGTCATGAGTGAAAGTACAAAAACACTGATATTAAAGTTCATTGAGATTGTTTTGATGTGTTGAGAATAATCTTTGATCAATCCCATTTAGAGGAGAATGGAAAATACCTGCCATCCATTTACAAGACAATACTGATGGAGTTTTATTTTTCAAGCCCAGTTTCCACTGACCTGTAGTGCCTTAACAAAAATGTTTATTCAAATGAATTTATATTTGCTTGAGTGATTCATCATGTTTGTACTCTCACATTATGATTTAGAAAATTCCACTTGTGTGTAAAGAAAAAAAAACTACTTAACTTACAGTACAAGTACATCAAGTAAACATATTTTGTCATTTTAAATTCGTAATGCCTTGACATTTATAAAAGATGAATTCAGAAATGAAAATACTGTTGCACAGACAGTGTTTTTATTTGGAACAGACAAATCATTCATGAATCACACTTATAACAGAGAGAAGCTCTTTTAATAAAACCCAAAACAAATACACTGTCTTTGTACTTCATTCACATTTTATTTTAAAATAATACATTATTGAGAATTGTTACTGAATTTTCATTATTTCATTTATGCTGTCTGTTTTACTGTAGAAGTTTATTTAAAACCTGTATTGTTTTATATTTCCCATCTGTCTTTTCATTATTTTATATCATCCCAATTCATTTAAATGTGTTTGAAAACCCATGAAAATAAAGGCAGAAGAGGAAACAGAGGAGATCAAAAGTGCAACATCCGATCAGTGCATGCAGTTTTTATTTTGTCTTGTTATAATTCTAATTACGTTTTCATGCTCTTAATTTTATTGTCTTTCAAAAGTATAAGGTGAGGAGGGGAAAAAAACATCTTATGAGTCTCATAATTACTAATATCTAATGACTTGGATATGTTTTTATGTTCATTTAAGCCCCAGTTAAATTGTACGTAGCACATGTAACCCTGCAACAGACATCAGTGGGAGGCTTAGTGAAGGAGAATTGGAAAACCCTGTTTATCACTCATCCAGCTGGCAGAGGTACATTAGCCTAAAGAGCACCGGCCATAAACAACTGGAGTGTGTTCGGCTTCGCTGCGGGGGGGCGTGTGATGACATCCCTGTGCTCTTTCAAACATGTATGGTGTTTCCTATACAGTTTGAGGAGGTACTGCAAAAAAAACAAAAAAAACAAAGGGAGACAAAAGATTTAACAGAGTTCATCTATGCACAGATTGAACATCTACAGGAAAGTGAACTTACCCTCTGTCTTTGGTATTTGGGTACCAGATGAGCTGGAGCTAGGAAGAGAAATGACAGGAAATGACACTTATTATCACTGATTCAGATTTCCACTGATAAATGATGGACTTCAGCATTCTAAAAACTGTGGCCACAACTTCTATCTGAGGTGCATTTGATCAAGTGGATGCATGTCACAGTGGTCACAGTTGAAGCCACAGGGTTCTGACCTGAGATCAGCTACAGACCATTATGCAGGTTTTATTTATCCTTTTTTTTTTTTTCAATCAGCAGCTCTTGTTTTTCTTCTCGTCTCGCCATACAAGCGGCATGCGATCAGCTGAGGGTGTAAAACTGCCCGCTCACTTACCAACACATGAAGAGTTTGATTTATATTAATCTTATATGGGATTTGCTATCCAAAATTCTGCTCACAAACTCTTCAATCTGTTGGATGTGTATTTTAGGTTGTGTATGCAGAACAGGAAGGGGCATTTAAAGAGAGAGAGAGAAAAAGAAAAAAAGCATCCAGGGAAGAACTGTGGGAAACTCAGTTTAAATCAGTGAAATCTACAAGAAAAGCTTTTTTTTTTTTTTACACTGGCCAGTGTCTTCAGAGGTCATAATCATACAGCATGCACAGGCAAATCATCCACTTATTCTTGCACAACTCTTACTTGGATGAGGATTTTACACATTTTGTGAATTTTTTACCTGTTTGGGGGAATGATACATAAATTACAAAGATAAATTTGCTCATGTACACGTGATTCAGTCTCTATGTTCAAGGACTATATGATCTGAGGTCTAAACTTACTCAGGGCTATTAAAATGCCAGAGACAAACATAATAACAGCAAGGATAACCCCTGTGGTCCGCAATGTCTCATAATCTACAGGGGACAAAACCACATGGGACTTTACCACAGACAACAAAACAGAATCCTGTTTATAATTAGAGTAATATATATATATATATATATATGTATAAATAAAACATTTTCAAATCAAATATTGTTCTTTACAGGTTTAAACATTATTGAACAGAAATAAAAAAAAATCTTACCATAATCAAAGTCACTTCGGTCTGGAAACATTGACTCTGCAAAGGAAAACCCTGCTCAGTTAAAAAGCCTTAAAAAACCAAGGAAACAATAGCCTGTGATCGTGTGTGTTCAGTTCAGATCTAAGGACAGCAAGGTTTGCAGCTTCCCAGATCTGCAGGCTTGGCTCCACAACTCCTCAGGAGTATTTTTCCCCACTGAGCGGCGCTCAATGCAGCATCTTTACTCAGCAGAAAAAGATGCACCATGAAAAGTGGGTTAACAGCCAGCAGCAGAACACAGGGGTATTATCACAGCACAAAGTAATAGAGAGCTTTGAATGAAGAGCTTTAAAGGGTGATTTAGTGTGACAAGACCTCAGTATGTAATGTGATTAAATGCCATACAGCACCTCTACTTAGTTTAATTAACTCCTGAACAACATAGGGACTTATTTTGCAGATATATATTATTGACTACAGCCAATTGAACATGTTCTGAGTTTGTCTGAGTCAATACTGCAGCTTGCATGTTGCTGATTCTTCATTCCCAAGTGGCTGAGCTGGCAGTTTTTAATTCCTTTCACCATATTCTTCCTGCAACAAACGCAGACTGTTCAGTTTGACAGAAACTAGAGGCAAACCCCTGCAATATGTTCAAGTCCATAGGGAGTTTACTGTAAGACTCCTATAGACTGGACAATGCACCAGCAGCAACTTGGCTCCTGGCACTGTAACAACAATGCACAACACTGGTAAAATAAAAACTAAATATGTCCAATCAATCAAGTTAGTCATCTAAATGAAGTTTTAACATGTTACACGACTTGTATTGTTTTTAATGTAGTTATCAGTAAAGCTTTTTATTTCACATCCTAGTTAAATATTTATGGAGTAGGAAAAACCAACCAACCTGTGGTGGGCATAATTGCGCAGCAGAGATGAAGAGGAGCTTTGTCTCCCTCAAACGTAGCAGGGCTCGGGTAGGAAGCAGGTCGTTGGGTTGCAGTAAAAGAGTGGAAATGAAAAGAGGTATGTGGACAAACAGCAGGCAACAGAATGCATGGACCCTCTATGTAAACTCAGCAGGCGCCCTCTGGTGGTGACTGTGATGCAATGCATGCACATTTAAGCAAGTGCTGCAGCCCTGGGGTACTCCCAGACAGAAGAATGGTTCTCATGGAAAACAGAAAACATTAAGAGTAAATAGTAGGCTAAGCTGATGCATTCTTGCTACATGGTTGATCATGCAGATTATGCTGATTTATAATTTTACAGCAGAAATTTGCATAGTCAAAATACCATCACCTCCTGTCCTGTGTTGACATCTGTGCAGTGCTTTGTGTATGTGGCTGCAGATGCCCAGTCATAGTAATGCTTACATCTGCAGGATTTACTATGCATTCACAGATGCTGCCAAACTCACTTTGGCGAAAATTAAGCGCTGCACATTACAGCACATAACACATTACATGCTGCAACCTGCAGTATATAAGGTGTGAATCATTTACACTCTCACTGCTGGCAGTTACTACTGGATGTGTAACTGGACTATCTGCTTTGTCAGCAGAAGCTGTTGTGCAGTATGACAGAGGGCTCTACACTATCCTGCTACTGGAACAGAGAATATACAATATTTAGACAGCAATTATAATAATAATAATAAAAAAGCACAAAACACAAGACTATGTTTATTGAAAATTTATTTTGCATGAATCTCACAGTCAAAAAAAATACTATTTATTGCACTTGGTACACTATTACCTTCATATAAAGTTGGCACATTATCTAGCAACATTTTTTGATTAAAAACATTACAAAACTGTAAAAAGGAGCGTAGTAACATTATGAAATCGAAGAAAGTTGTCCATGTCCATAGAAAGATTGTCCTCAGCTTTGATCAGTGTGTTTGCTGCCACCTGGTGGTTACAGTGGACATAAGTTTGGAGAGAGAGAAAGGCTTTTAAGTGTCAAAGTAGAAAATGTACCTTTCAGCTAATTGCAAGTAATGGCTCCAACATTTTTTGGGAAACTTACCAGAATTCCACAGCTCTTGGTCTATCGGTGTACCAATCTGTACAAAGAGATTCACATATTTGACATGATGGACTGTATTTAATCATCTGCTGAATGATTTTCATTTGATCTTTTATTTACCATTTTTGATCATTATTGTCTCTTGCACGATTGGTTTCTACATCAGCATCTCTGGGCCTGAGACAAATAAATTGGAAGAAAAGAAAAGCTTCAATTTTTCCACGACAAAATGGGCCATTAGAAAATGTCATTATTATACATTCACTAAAATTATGTTTCTATGTAATTATTGTTTTCGAGTATGCCTTAGTGTTGTTTTGCTCCACGTACCTTGTCTCGTTACTCTTTGAGCAAGTGCATTTTCTGGCTGATTTGATGAAAACACAAGAACAAAAGTTGTACAGGTTTAATTCTCTTGCATAAAAGAGACATAAAAGACATTATAAAACACAACTTTGCACTCCCAGCCTTTCCTGTAAAACTAGAAGATGTTGTTCCGTGCCTTGATAGGTATACGACTACCATCTTGACTTTGTGCCAATAAGCTCGTCTGGGCATCCAGCCTGGGGAGACTTATAAGCTTGTGCTTTACTGGCCCTCGTACAAGACTATATTCATGTTTCTAAATCACAGCAAAATTCAGTTGTTAAACGGTGACTAAAATGCTGGAGGTTGAATAAGTTCCAAGCAAAAGCATCTCTATTCTATTTAGGACCATGTAAACACTTTGAAAACCATTTTATGCTCTTTACTTCATAATACATCAAAAATATCTTCAGGATCTTTGGCACCCTGCTCACAGTCTGTAAAGCCTGTGACTGATCTGACTCTACACAAATAACAGAGTCTATTTGAGCCCACATTAGAGTTTTAGATGCAGCGTCAGTCACAGTCACAGCAGCGTCTCACTGGTTAAGTGTGATCAAACTAAAGACATGACTATCTGCAGCCATGCGGGATTCCTCAATGAGGCCAGCTGTTGAATTACAGAGCATATCTACAAATCTTTTGAGTGTGACCGAATGGTAGACCAACGGAGTGACCTATATTCACACAGGATTAAGAATAAGGGAAAATCTTTTAAGATAAGACTAAGCCACTGTTCACTTTCACTGTCACTGGGAGGCGCCAAAGGGTGACTATTGCCATCAAAGATGTATTTTTAACAGTGCTTCCAGTATGTTCTCTCTTCTGATTTGTTGTTTTTGCCTCTACATTCAGATTTTGTCACTGCTTTTTTGTGTGTGTGTGTGTGTGTCTGTGTGTGTGTGTAAAGTATCTCTATATCATGTCTTGGTGAGCTGGTGTTACTGTTTATATTGAAATTCCTGTGAATTCTATCATTATAACAAAACTAGGCACTAGTATAATCCACTTTTGTCACACATACAATACTATAGACTATAGTACACATCTAAATTTCAGATTGTACTTGTAAAATGTACATTCTGAGAATTTTAACACCATTCCCTTGACTGCACTGCTTGTATAAATCTGTGTCATATGGCACTTGAGCCTTAAACTCTGGCAAAGAATCCACCCTGATCTTAACTAACAGAAGCTGAGGGAAAGTGTGGCAGTGTGTGGCTCCAGATTAATAATTTATTAGTATGTTTTGGTTACAGGGTTACAACTGGCAGTAACAGCATGTGCTGGCAGATAGGAGGATGAACATTGGAAGGACACCGAGTAAGAAAACGGATATGGTATAAAGGGCAAATTGCTGTGATACACTAAGCATGAGGGCGTTTGAGTGCCAAGACCATGCAAGATGCATCAGTTTTCCTGATGCTTAAGCCCTCAGAGCTAAACAGAGGTCCGCTTGTTTCGCAGCCCTAAATTAATCTGGAGCACTGTGAAGTCGGCCACTCACAGTGTGACAACAGGTACAGTACATAAGGTATTTATGCTTTACGTACGCTCAAATATCTGTACGTTCTACTACTGACATTCTCAACCAGGCTTTTTTCTGCATTCAAGTGGAAATACCTTTTTATTCTTATCTTTTTATTTTGCGTCATCACAACATCAAAGCCAATTCCAAATGAAATGAATGAGATAGAAAAACATGGAACGATGACAGTGTAGTGTATAAAGCGGGGCATTTCACACACAGCAGATGTAGCGACGTAAAATATTCACATCAAGACAAGACTAAACAGACAGCAGACGGAGACTTGATCACAGAGAAATGTGCAGGAGAACTAATACTGCACTGCAAAAATCTAAATCTTACCAAGTGTATTGTTCTCATTTCCAGCCCAAATAACACTTGGTAAGGTTTAGATTTTTTTTCCAGTGTGGTACTAATACTGGTACTCATGATTAGAGGGTCATTTTGATTTGCTTTGTAGGACTTTCATTTTACTTTTTGGGACATTTTATAGTTTGTACTTTTACTTGAGTACAGACGTTATCTTAGTATCAGACGATGTTTTGCACATTTAAGGAGTTAAAGAACTTACTGGCAATGAGAGCGATGCCCATGAGGAACAGTACCACTGCGAAAACCAGGCCGCCGATTCTCAGAGACTCATAATCTGAAAACAAACTCATTTACTTAAATTCATTTGCAGTGTACATAAACAATCAGCATCAATATTTTTTGTCAAAATCTCATGTTTTATGGTCAGATTTCATTCGCAACATATTCAACACACTGCAAAAATCTGAATCTTTCAAGTGTATTTTTCCTCATTTTTAGTCAAAATATCTCATCACACTTCAAATAAGACATAATCACCTAAAGAGTAACTTTTCAGTGTGATATAAGAACTCATTTTTAGAGAATAGATCTGGAAAATCTTATTTACACTTGTCAAATTGGCAGATTTTTTTTTTTTGCTTAATTCAAGTAAAAAAATCTGCCAACGGAACAAGTGAAAATTAACCTGGTAAGATGTCTTAAAATAACATTTTCAAGATCTATTGTCTAAAAATAAGTCCTTATATCTCACTAAAATGTTACTCTTTAGGTGATTGTGTCTTATTTTAAGTGTGATGAGATATTTTACCTACGAATGAGGAAAATACACTTGGTAAGATTCAGATTTTTTTCCAGTGCACACTTCTAACATTCAACAGCATTCCACTGTGACACCTCAAACTGCACAGAAATATGACTGTGCTATAACACAGAGCCGTTATGGTCATGTGGGGTGACCACACATTTTTGCGAGCAGTGGTCACAGAAACTGTAAACACCAGCGTCAGTGTTCAATCTGTGCTTTGTCTCTCAACAAGGCAGGAAAAGCAGAAACATACCTATGATACTGGTAGAAATGTTGTATATCAAGAAAAAGAAGAAAACGGACGACTTATACTCATTCTATCTCTGAAGGTATATTGTCTCTGCTTTATGGTCATGAAGTTATTAGAGTAAAATCTAATCAAATGAAGCACCAAGATAATGTCTGTTGCTTTTGATGGTTAAAGGTAGATACAGAAGAAACTAACAGCATGTGCACAAAATGCTGGGATGGTAAGACATGTACAATAAATGGTGTAAATGATCAAAAAATGTGCTTTTATCGACAAAAACTACAATTAGTCCATGATCGATGGAAGTGTATTTAACTAAAAAAAAATCCCTGTATATCTTGAGTCCCTGGTGGAGCAGACAACCAGGACTTCAGCACAGGGGACGGGATTAGAAATATTTACTGTGGGACTGCACAAGGCTTGCCAAAGGGTGAAAGTTTTCCATCACTTTTGGAAAAACAAGTGGAAAATGCTAACTGGTGTCAACCTTGCAGATGTTTCCTGTCTAGGGACGGTGATAAAAAAAGACCATGTTCATCTGATGCACTCACCATAATGAAAAGAAACGTCGTAGTCTTCTGGGAAAAAAAAAAAAAAAAATTAGTACAAAAATACAAATACAGCGCTTTCTCCGTGGGAGCCATTTTTAGAGGTCAAAGGTTACACAGGAGCATTTGGAATCGATAATAGAACTACAGCGTTAAGCAATGGGTACTATTTAATTTGTCATTTGCTAATATTGTGAAAAGACACGTAAGATGTTCATGTTGTTCCATGACTCACTTGAACCCATAAAGACCCTCTATGGAAGAATCTGTCACTGTCTTTCCTCTTTTTTTCAGATTTTTAAAGCTGATTATAACACATATTTTCCCCCTTTGGATGATGTCATAAAGACATTTGATTTGTTTCATTTTTATGCATTATGACTTATTTTTGTTGGCTTTAAAATGTATAAATAAACCGACATGACTTTTTGTAAGATGAAGGTTATAGCTTTTAATTCGGCTTAACCCTTTCATCTGCCATTTTACTAAAATCATGTTAATGCAACTGATTAATACCTGTTGATCCATTAATCCTATTAATCCATGTAAATAATTGGTGTAAAATGCAGTTACGTGGAAACACCGTCATCTTCTACAATATTGATTCATCAGTTAAACCCATGGAGTTGGATCAATGACAGTGGATGGAGACACTGGATTTATGTTCAGTTAATGATACATTTTGCTGAAAAAGCCACTTTTTCTTCCGTTTTCTCTATTTTTGATATAATAACCCTCGACTTTACTCTGAGCTTTTATGAACATCTATATGATTAGCAAATTAAATGTTGAAAAATACTTGATTTTCACTGAAAAAACCTCCACAAAATACAAAAGATAATACAACAATAAAGAGTGATAAAGCACTTCATAATGGTTAAATACAGAGGAAAACCTTATTTGGGAACTGCTGCAAATATCATACTAGGTCCTTATGGGTTAAGGAGGTTCTTCATTGACAGCACTGTGTTCATTTACAGTTACATCCGTCTTTACAACCACCACATAACGCACTCATGAAGGTCTTCCATCTTTAAGTATTGTAAGAGTGCACATTTACCCAGTGACACTCTTCAGGGAGGTCATTCATCTCGTCATTAAGTGGTTTAGTGCCTGTTCTGATATACATGCCGGCTAAAATGAGAACACAGCTTATCTAAATTAAACTTTTCTACACTTCCATTCAAATAACACATACCTTTGTCCTCGTCTGCTGATGAAGCTGCAAGAAAAGAAGGAAAATCATTAGTCTTTTTATGACAGTTACCTGGTATTGTAAGAGCATGTCTATGAGAAGTCAGTGGAGTGGATGAACTCCAGAGACGGAGGCCAAAAAGGAATGAATGTCTGCACTACCTTTGTATGTATCAGCTTTACCATCTGAGTATCTGCCTTTATTTCACAGTAAACGGTGTAGAGACGCAGAGTAAAAAGATAACAAAGGTTGGAGCGTGGGATGCTGTGAATACTATGTTACACTCGACTTATCAGTTCTGCTTAAATTGCTTTAGAGATTCTTAACATCACAAAACATCCCAAAAAACTGACAACAGAAAGTTTGCAGAAAATCTACCAACTGGAACATTTTACACTCTAAGTTACTTAAAGTGCAAATGTTTTTCATTGCCTTGACTTGTACTACTCTATACAGAAGTATGAGTTTCCTGTTTGTTCACATTGCTCTGCTTGGACGGCTGCTTTTATGTAACTCTGATCATGATCAAAGAGATATTGGGTTTGGTCAAAAGCGAAGCAACAATTCAGCTTCCCTTTGTGTCACTGCAAATGTAAGCACAAATGTACAGGGTGAGAAAACACTTTACGGTAGTTGTTTTTAATCGTAGTTTTGCTGTGGAGACATCTGTGGAGAAATCTTTCTGATATTTAAGGGGAGGGTTAAGCCACTGGCCTATATAATCACTTAGCTAACTTAGTTTTTTGCCTCTACTGACAGTTGCAAATGAGCATGATACAGCTGAAACCCTGAATTCATTTTTTTTTTGTTTGTTTTTTTTCACACTTTTGTTGTATACTTGCTGCAGAGGCAGAATCACCTTTGACCTCATTTACAGGCAGTTAATACTAATGTTAGTTGTTTCCTCCGTAAGGCCAAACCACATCTTAGACAAATATTGGTACTGACAAGCCCTTGAAAATAAGGCCTGACTCTAACAGACCCAAGAGTCAAAAAGGGATAAAAATGCCTGAATTTAGACAAATCTGCTTAACATCAGGCTCAGCTGATGGCATGCAGGGAGCACAGAGAAACAAACCAAGGACTAGGACCTACAGTAACAATGGAAAACTTGGCAGCAGTCGGCAGCGGCAGAATAAAAGATTATTCAGACTGCAGTATAAGGAAATGTTTATACTTGTTTGACACGGTCTGTTCTCACAGCAAAGCACAGACATGAAACATTTTAAAATGGAAAATCTCAAATGTAAATGATGCTGGAAAAAGTAACCTGACACAAATACAAGGCATGTTTTACACACTGGACAAAAAAGAAGACATGGCAAGCAGCCATACCAAATAAGAGTGCAGCGGAAACTGAAGATTAAGGACAAAAATGTCAAACGGCCATGCATCAACACTTAACACTAATGCAGGAAACTTACCAAAAACTTCCCTGCCAAATGCTGATCCTGTTATACAGACAGCTCATTTAGCATGGAGGAGCTAAGAACATAACAAAACTAGAGCCTCGAGAAAAGGAGGCTTATGCACAGGTTGATTTTAATGGGGAATCACCACACGTTTAGTGAAAAGGATGCTCACCCAGTGCAGGAGCCAGCCAGGTGCTAAACGCTGTCAACAAAAGAAGATCCATTGTACCTGGTAAGAAGACAAAAACAACATGATTCTTGGTTTTGTAAAAAAAAAAAAATAAGAACATACAACAGAGAAATAACTGGAAAGGTTTTCAGAAAGCACAGACTTACATCAAGGCCAATGGTCCATGTTTTTTCTTGTGCCAAAACAAGGAACAAATAAGGAACATTTCCCTCTTATACAGTGTAACTGACTCTTTTTGTGGAAATAAAACTCTTTCTCAGTTGCTGGATAAGGTTTTTTTTTTGTTTGTTTGTCTGTTTGTTTTTTTTTACCCGTTAGCATTTTAAGCTCTAACTTTACTCGGGGCCATGCAAGATAAAGACAGTGAAAAATATTTGATGCCACCGCCCCTTTTAATGGATGTGTTCCAAAACCTAAAGGGTGTGTGTTGGTGCAGTATTTGTTTTTGCGTAAGACAAATGAGAATGATCACATAAGCTTATCTGATCAGTTTAGCTGTTGTTTAGGGTAATAGGTACTACCAGTGAAGAATGTGCAGTATATACATGGTTGGATTGCAGTTTTTGACCATGTTTGGCTGAAACTGATTCACTTAAAGCACCATATGCGTCTTTTCCCCATATTCCTTGTATTTGCTACTATTTCATTGATAAGAAGTGAAACAAACCATTTGATCCAAAGCTACATTAGCACAATGTTGGATTAGAAGCCACACTTTTTTTTTTGCATCTACACTGTGCTGACAGGAAGTTGGGGCTTTTTTGATGTGATTTACAGATAAAACAGTGGGTGGGATTTACAAACTGCCTCTAAACTGAAGCACGTCAGCAGCTTTAACAGCTTTTCTGGAGAGGACAGAGGGGACTCTGTTTTCAAATTGCCCAGTGTTCCCTAGACATTACCTAAAAAGCCAGCCTAGATAAAGTTCAATTCGGTTAGAGCCGGTTCTTGTTTTCTAAAATAGCACAGTACTAAGTGACGCAGTGTTTTTTACTTACACTTTTAATAACTTGCCCCGATTAGATTTTGATATTGCGACATAGATATTGGGCCAAGAGGGTCAGTCATATTTCTGGATACTATGCATCTTAATAATACGCCCCCCTGACTGTGGGTAAGAGTAGAGGGTCTATTTCAGGATCGGCACATCAGACCATGGGGTCTGGCAGCAGAGGCGTACATGGGAAGGCTGGTGTTATGTTGCATTTGATATTTGGTCAGTGGACTTGCATTCAGTTTGCTGCCTCATCTATTTTACAAATGGGGTGTGTGCATACTTAAACATGAAGCTCCTGGGGTTATTTTTCTGCCTGTATATTATCTGGGACATTCTCGGAGTTTTTCTTACACCCATGTTTACAGGCTCAGGTTACACAACCAGTCAGCTACTGGAGTTAGGGATGCTCCATAACCAGAAAGCTCCAGTTTTGTTTGTTTCACACCATATCACACCCTGAGACATCTAAACAAAAATGCAATATTGGTACTCATTGCTTTAGCTGTGCGAAAGCAGAAAATCTAAGCCATAGAAAAATGTTTTGCATTGCAAAGATCAAAGACTACATTAGTGGAGCCAAGGTTTCCCTCCCTGGCCCAGAGCGCTGCCGTGGATTCATGCATGACTAGAGTGGGGGTGCAAACACGGAGCTAGAATGGGGAGAAATGAACATTTCAACCCTGGGAGCAGGATTAACAACAAAGGCCTGCCAATCAGGTTTAATCAAACAAATACTGGGTGAGTTATATTAACAAGAACCAATCCAATAATCTTGTTTGTTAGGCTTCTGAGTGATGTAGGGGAATATAATAGGGAAATATGAAAGGAGTCCATAATGCAACACTTAAAAAAATTAATTATCACGGATTATAACAAAGTGGGATTCTCATGTGGAGTTCTTAGTCATTAAAATGGTTTGGTTAAAATTAACCCTGACAGGCAAAAGAGATAGGACATGAGAGGATATGAGCACTCAAAACATAAAACACATTTTTTTAGAGTACATATTTTATTAGACCCAAGTAAATATATTTTAAATTGTATAACAAGAGCAATGAAAACTGAAACAATCACAATAAGCATCTTTTTTCTCAATATCCAAAAGGCGAAATTCTGGAAATACCAAATTTTATTTCAAAATCCCGTTCTTAATCTCGCAGATGATCGCGATACTGAACTTTTATTAACTTTGTAACTTTTAACTGTTCCTGAACTGGCAGCACTGTTTGTACCAGTCAAATGAACTGTCTGCACAGCGTGTCTGCAACTACTTCTCATATTCACGCTGGAGAATGCAAAAATAAAAAAACGTAAGGAAGGAAACCTTTTTATGAGCAATAATCGGTCACATGTTCAGGGAAGGAGCTAATGAAATCAAACTAGAAAAAAACAACGACAGAAAGAGGAAAATGTGGACAAAGAAAAGTGAACTATGGCTGCAGATTTTATGCGTAGGAAGCTTTTAATTCTGACCAGTGTTATTATGTTCACTGTGATTAATGCAATCCGTTTTAGAGAAAGCGCAAATGTGTGCATTTAAATGAACTTACCGTGCGTCAACCTCCTACAAACTCTGGAGATACTTTCTCCGCCCAGTGAGACGAACTCTTCTCAACAAAAATAAAAAGAAAGAGAAAGAAAAAGTTTTTGTTTTTCTTTACTTACAGCTTCAGCCAGGAAAAGCTATGCAATGCAAATGTTTGTGCTATAGCTTGAAAATATGAAAACCATTGATTAAAGATGAGTTATTGTGCATTGCATTCTATGGAGATTCTCAAGTAGGCTCTGCTCTACTAAGTAGATCTGTCTTTCTTTTTGGTCTGAGGAATGAGAGAGAGGGAGAGAGACGGAGAGGGGGGCGGGGTGCTGGTGTGAGTTGTCAGCCACTGAAGTACACCCCAAAATTACCCCTGGGCTGCCCTGCACAGAGGTAAACAACACCAGAACAACTTCAGTATTGTGCTACTGTGTAGGGAAATTATCTGCATGTTGTTTGTTGCCAGAACAGATAGTAAAAGATTCCTGCAGAATGAACTTATGCTGATTTCCCCTCCAAGCAAATATAACACAGACACAAGCAGCATAAACAGTGGGATTGTTGCACTAAAGTGTGATTTACTCTGTGCACTGAAGTGAAAGACTAAACATCAGTGTGCTTTCATGGCCAGTCTGTTAGTTAGTCTCCTCTCAGCTACGTGAAAACTGTATGCTCAGGATCTCCCCCACTCTAAACTGCCAAATTCCCCACACATTTGCAAATACTACCACAAAAACTACTGGGTGGTTGTAGTTCTGGAAAAAAGGAGGTTCTGTGGAACAACAACGAGAGCACATTGTGTATTGAAAAAAGGTGTTTATTGACTGGAACAGTAAAGAGAGAACATTGAATACAGAGTTTTAAACCAAGTCATGTATGATCATGCACATCAGTTTTGGTAACTCGTGACTGTTCCTCTATTGTGAGCTGCAGTTTAACAGAAAGTAGATAAATTCCTTCCTCCACCAGATGGAGATGTTGTTCAAGAAAGTGTAATATTTTTACTACTCAAACAATAAAAGGACCAGTCTGTTAGTAACAGCAAAACCCATTTTGAGAATTAAAAGAAAGAACAGCAGTATGATGAGTAAGGCTAGTTGTAAACAAGCAGGTTTAGCTGAATGACTTCACATCCTTCTTCATTCTGTTTAATGGGAATAAAAGCAGAAATGTAATCTTTACGACACAGCACTGAGGAAACATCAGTTCATTGTTGAGAAAAGAACTAGAACAAGTTCTTACCTCTATACCAGCTGTTTTGTTTCAACGCAGAGCTGATATCTCTACAGGCCACTGAAAAGAAAACAAAGAGAATTGCAGTCAAAGGGCACTAGAGAAAAGTAAAGTCATGTTCACTCAGGCGCAACAGAGATTACAAGCAACACTTCTGAAAATTGCATTTTTAAAGACATATGCAAACACTCAGCAGCAGCGCTGTTTCTTGGGGGTATTTTCTTGTGCAGTGGGTGTGTGCGCGTGTGTGGGGTGGGGGGGGGGACTTGTACTGTGAAAATGCAAACAAAAAGACAACTATATCGAATGACGAGAGGAAAGGGGATGCACAACTGCTTTCTCTAGGGGACTGACTTAAGGCTAGAACACAGAACTAAAGATGAGGGCTCAAATTAATATTGCACCCAGATGAGTCTTAAGTGTCCTTGGATGACAAGCAGTGATTGGATTGCAAGCTTGGTAGCTTTTGATGGCCATGCCTGTCAGCCTCACCTGCTTTTTAATCAGTAATTACCATAGGGGATTCTCTGGCATTTCTTAATTAAATTGGACCAAATGCAATTAAAAACCACACTCTCATTCCTTTAAAAGTGCTCTGTAGAGTCCTTGTTTAGTTCTTGCTGTTAAGAGAATAAGCGGTTGAATAGCCATAGCACCATCCCATCACTTGCTGATCTGTACTTGATTATTTCAGGGGTCAAATTAAGTTTGCACTTTGTCTCATAAAGGGCAAAATGAAGTTCAAGTTTAGAACTTCTTCTCCAGAATGGAATTGAAGGTTAACAGCGTAGGTGAAGTTGTTACATTATTAAAACAATTAAAGTAACTGCCGGGAGTTGTAGAGCAACGTGGTGAGAGCAGATGAATCCCAGCACAAAAAAAAAAAAAAAACACGTGTTGTACAAAATAGCATAAAATGCAGCCATGTATTTCTTTCTATTATGTGTCTGCAGAAGCCTTTAAAATACTCACCACCTAGAAAAGTCCCCAGCACTCCAGGAGCCAATGACTACAGACACATCAGTGGTTATTTTTCCATCTGCTGTTGTCATATCATCTTTGGAGTTGTTATTGTAGTTGCCACAGGCGCCGCACATTTTACCAGACAGGCTACTGTCAATAATTACTGTGACCTCCTGTGAAATTGAGTAGGTGACCCGTACAGCAGATGGCCTCTCTATGATCACAGTCCTCTCCGAGATGTGGACTGATACTTCACCTGTCACTTTGCTGGGAAGAGAGACTTTCCTGCCATTTACCTGACGTCAAGAAGAGAGAAAAAACAATTGATTGAGCCAAAAATAACACAATTAAGCAAAGCACTTTTTAAATCTAAATCACATTTTAACATATCTTACCCAGGCTACATGCTGTCTGTTCACTGCAATGACGCTCTCTTTAAAGAACACATACACAGCATTAACAGCTGGACGTCCACCCTTGCTGCAGACCCTGACATCCACAACCACACGGAACCACAGCTTTGCGGTCTCATCACACAGAGATGCCACTTCGAATGCCCCGAGAGCACTCATTTCTCCAGACATGCCATCAAACGAGGTGAAGTGGGCGACTTGGTTGATGTTGCATTGGCCTCGTTTGACATGGCAGCCCCTGACCCCGTCTCTGACTGCACACACCTCTCCACTAGCACAGGACAGCTTTTCACACCTCACTGTCCCAGAGGCCAGACACACACACTTGGAAGCACAGTCCTTGTCCACAACCTCTTGGCCCACCTGGAAACAAAGATTGTGTGTAATGATTCATAATTTTCTTTAGGATTAGTGAATAATTGTGTTCATTAGTTATCAAAATGTTAAGCACGGAGTCATCTATTATTATATGTATGTCACCTTATATAAGAAAAATATGAACACAGGTTTACCGTGAGATATATGCCATTGAGCACACATCCACATTTGTCCATGGAAACACATTGCACACCATCAAAAACAAAGCCGGCATCACACTGACATCCTTCAAAGCAGCTTTCAGAACATGTGATTGGGTAAATAAAACTGGCACAGGTTCCACCACAGGTGTCTGCACAGACCTCATAGTGGCTGTGTGGTGGGCAGGTAGCAGCTGCAAGAGAAAACCAAATTCACTTAAATAGAAAATAAAATTAGACAACTTTTCAAAACAGTTTTATTTGTGTATTACTTACGGCAGAAAGAGCTGCTCCTCCATTTCTCAATTTTAACTCCTGCGCTCTGGCAGGCGAGAGCATAGGCCTGGACACTGTTACAAAGAGTATCTTTGTTGTTACCCGAAGCACAGACATCGAACACGCAGTGAGAGACATATGCTGCAGGGTCAATTTTACTGTGGCAGGCTTTAAAAGGCCCATTAGGTAAACTCATGATGCCACAGGAGTCTGGCTTTTTATACAAGGTTGCCTTGGCTTCGCTACATACTGGACACTGACCACCACAGCCCCCACAGTCAAACCCAGGCAGATCCACCACCCAAGCCTTTCCAAAGTCATCTACGTTCTTTGTTCTTCTGCCATTTGGAAGTATGAAGTCATCACCGGAGTTCTTGTTGTAGTTGCCACAAAGGCCACACATCCTATTCTGGTATGTAGATGGAACGATCACCTCAACATAATAGACAGTATCATAGAGGACTGTGAGTCCAAAGTCAGTCTGAACGATTATGTTACGGCCCTCCTGAGTGACTCTGAGACGGCCATTATCAAGGGAGAGCGGCAGGTTTAGAAGTTCATCATTCACCTAAACAGAGGATGACAAAAATCATTTTTCAGAAAAATTCCCAAAAATTACAATTTAGCATTTTAGATAAAATATGTTTAACTCACAATGACTTTCCAAGGCTTTTTCTGCTGGATGTAAATGGTATAACCATAGACTTCCACAGCAACTGACTTTGTAACTGCCACTTTTCCATTTCCATACTTCTCATTCCCCTGAGTTACAGTGAATGGCGTCAGCTGGCCTTTGTCATCATCACAGACCTTGGCCAGTACATAGACGCAGGTACCTTGGAAATCAAACCTCCGTCCATCAAAGGAAATGTAATGAGGGTCTCCAGACGCCACACACTTGCCTTGCCCTATTGGGTGGCAGCCTTTCACTCCCCTCACAATCTTACATGTCTCCCCAGGACGGCATTTGGTTTTTTGACATGACACTGCACCATTCTCTCCACAGACACATTGTTCTACACACTCGGTTTCGGGATAGAAGACCTGTCCTATTCTGTAGTACTGGCCTTCGTAGGAGCAGCCACAGTCTTTCACAGGCACACAGGTGTCCCCACTCAGCAGGTAGCCTTCATTACACTCACAGGCTTCTGCGCAGCGCCTGTGGCAGTTACGGGAGGTTAAGCTGGAACAGGTGGCTGGGCAACCCGTGGCACACAGGGTATAATGGCTGTTAGCTGGACACACCATTGCTGTGGGGATAAAAGAGAGTGGAAGATGAGCCAGAAACAAATATTTTTGTAACAGACAATAAAATTACAAAGTGAAGGAATAAAATGCAACAATAAACTTACTACAGAATGTGTTTGTTCTCCAGGAGCGGATGGTGACTCCCAGGTTTTGACAGGCGGATACATACACACTAATAGCATCACACACTGATCCATGGTGACCATTATATTGACAGGCATCATATATGCAGTCTTCCAGGTAAGGGCTAGGGTCAATACGGCTGTGACACTCTCTGAAAGGCCCTGCTTTGTCAGTGATAATACCGCAGTACTTTTGGGCTCGGTACACATTCTTCTGGGAGTCTGAACAGGCATGACACCATGGCCCCTCGCAGACCGATGAACAACCTGGAACAACAGCCACTTGCCAGCTTTCTCCCAGCTTGGTTCCATCAGAGGCAGGCTGTCCATTTCGCATGGTCAGGTCATCCTGGGATTTTCCGTTGTAATTTCCACACAAACCACACACTGCACTCTGGTAGTTGCTGGGCAGAGTAACGCTTACTGTACTACGCCAGTCAAAGGTCACGGTGATACCAGCATCTGTCTCCACTACAGCTGTCCAGCCACTAAGAGATACCGTCAGCTGATTATTGTAATCCATCGGCAACAAAACAAGCTGTCCATTGAGCTGATGAGCAGAATACAAGGGGAGGGAGGTAGGGAGGGAGGGAAGAATATTTTTAGGAGATTATAGATTTAATAATTCTGCAGCCCTTGCTAATCCATTCTAATGTGCAGTTAAATCTTCGTTTAATTAAGACTGTGTGGATCAAAATTTTAATATGCAATTAAATATAGTTTATGCAGAAGAACATGAGGAATGTTGGAATTAGCACAATAACAGACGGCACTTTAGTTCACTCATTTAAATATCTGTCCTGTTTTCATCTTTAATACTATTACTACAAGTTTCTGCTGTGCCCTATTTTAATTTTTTCCCCAAATCACAAAAATAAATGTCAAGTTATGTATTCCATCATGTATCAAACAAGCCATATGCTTCATACTATTCCACATCGATACTTACCAGGACCTTGTAGGGGTATTCTCTGCTAATGGTGACTTTGATGCCATAAATAGAGAATGTGACCGTTCTTGTGTAGGATACTGCTTTACTTCCCCGGTTGTCATTCTGCACTGTCACCTTGAAGGGCACCAGACCAGGCTGCTCAGTGCACAGTCCCACCAGCTGATACACACAAGTGCCCTGGAAGTCAAACCTGCGGCCATCAAAAGTCCGGTAGTGTGGGTCACCTGAGGCTGTGCAAGTGGAATGACTGATGGGCCGGCAGGCACGCACTCCATCCACTACATTGCATGTCTCCTTGGGAGAGCAAGAAGCCTCACGGCATACCACCATGCCCAGTTTTGTATCACATTCACATAGACGATGGCAAACCTCATCAGCCCAGAAGCGTTCACCTGGCTTGTAGTAGCGACCCTGATATGAGCAACCACATGTTTTTGCAGGCACACAGACACCAGCACTGAGGACGTAACCTTTATCACACACACATGCTTCTACACAAGCACCTTGGCAGATTTGTTTCTGCTCAGGGAATGGGCAGGTTGGCTGGCATGGGCTGGCACAGTCCTCATAGTGACTGTGACGTTGACAATTCATTGCTAAGAAAAAGAAAAAAAAAACATGTTAAAATTAATGTTATATATTTGATTTAAATCATTGAATATAAAAAACTTGTCTTTAATACTCACGACAGCCAAACTTCTTCCTCCAGCCCTTAATTATTATTCCTTGCTCACGACACTGCTCGCTGTAGGAGGCCAATGCCTGGCACAGCATCTTTTTGTCTCCCTTATTCAAACACATATCATATACACAGCTGTTCATGAAGGCCTGGGGATCCATATTTCCATGACATTTCTGAAACACACTATTGGTCTTGGCTGCGAGGGATCCACAGAAGGCCTGAGTCTCATAAAGCTTACGATCATTGCCATTACAGGTAGGACAGTTTTTGACACATGTGTCCCAGCAGGGATGGTCCTTGTCCTGGTCAGGTGTTTGCCAGCTCTTGCCCCACTCTATTACCGAGGGCACAGCCTTTCCTGCAGGATTCTGAAGCTCATCTCGGCTGTTACCATTGAAGTTACCACACAGACCACAGACAAGGCCGTAGTAACTGCTGGGCAGTTTGATAATAAGGCTCCAATTCCAGTCATAGAGGACAATAAGGCCAAAGTCTGTCTCTATCTCTGCACTGCCACCATGGTGAATCACTTTGATCTTATCATCCAGGTGGAATGGCAGATTTAATAGCTCTCCATTCACCTGTAGAAAAAAATTCACAATAATATTTCGGCTGTATATGCTGAAACACTTCAGGTCAAACACATGAGACAGGAGACTGAACTCTTACCGTGACTCGACCAACTTGGCTCTTGCGAATGATGATTTCATACCCATAAACAGACACAAACACCTCCCTAACATAGGAAACTGCAGTGTTCCCTCTGTTGTCATTCCTCTCTGTGATTGAGAAGGGCACCAGACCATCTAGGTCACCACAGGTCTTAGAGATGACATACTTGCAGGTGCCCTGGAAGTCATAGTTGTAGCCATCAAATGTGTGGTAGTGGGGGTCACCCCACGCCCAGCACCGGCCTGTGTACTCAGGGACACACACAGCTTCACCCTTTTCAACACGGCACTTCTCCTTGACACGACATTTGGCATTTTTGCAGGGATCTATATGGAATAAATAAAGGAGAATTAAAACAGATGTTAATTCAGTCATTTTGCATCTATATACAGTAAAAGGTTAATAGTGTAGTGATTGTGTCCTGCCTGTATTGTAGCATGCTCTAATTCCTTTCTTGACCATGCATTTGGTGCTTGGGGGACAGGAGTGCTTTTCACATACTAAGCCTTTTTCTGGATTACACATGCATTTTGTAGTACAGTCTTCATCATACGACACTTCACCAGGCTGGGGACACAGAGCAATTTCATTATACAGCGGAAAATAATACAGATAGTGAAAGTGGTTACTTTTTTATGTTTTCCATCTTAATAAGCAATATACATTTAGCCAATCTGCTAATTAATGCTCAGGAGAGGTCCATAGTGCATGTATTGAAGAGCAAACTGGCTAGTGTCCAATACTTTGGAAAAGGCAAAGGCAACTTTATTGCCACATCAGCATGATAGTTTCTACTTTAATTTGCTTGAGCCACTTGGAGACTTTAAAAAAATACACATTACATTAACCATACAGTACTGGAAGCATTGCATTGAGCAAATTGCAAAATTAAAATGAGCTGAAAGGGTCACTCCCATCTCAACATTTATTCAGTTTCTTTTATGAAATGGATTTTTGTACAGACAGAGGTGTTCAGCTTTACCTTGTAAGTTCTCCCATTGTCATAGCAGCCACACTGATCCTCTTTTACACATATCTGACCATTGAATAAGAAGCCAGCATCACATTCACAACCTTCTGTACAGCTGCTGGAGCATTCGACTATCTCTGTGAGGCCAGGGCAGGATGCAGAGCAGGCGTCTGCACAGACTTCATAGTGACTGTTGGCCGGGCATTTCATCGCTGATAGAAATGATCAGAAAGACAATACGCTTATGTGTTATAAATTTAGCAGTAATATCAGGCCAAAGTAGTATTAGTTTATGCACACACCACTCAAATCCAATAAAAAGTATGTCTATTCCTGTCACTTACGACAGAAAGAAGGTGTCCTCCAGTTGTTGACATCTACTCCCGCCATGTGGCAGTTGAAGGCATAGGCTGCTACGCTGTCACATAGCACCTTTCCATCACCATTTGAAGCACACACATCAAACACACAATCATCAAAGTATGGCTTTGGGTCCAGTTTACTATGGCAGATTGCAAAAGGACCTTTGGGTGCTGTAACAATCCCACAATAAGTGGGCTTGGAAAATATAGCTTTACGAGCTGGGTCACAGTCAGGACAGTTATTCCCTTCACAGCCATTTGCACACACCACATTAGGAATTGTGACTTTCCACGATTTTCCAAAGTCATTTACTTTGTTGACAACCCTATTGTTGGGCATTCGGAAGTCATCTTTTGCATTTCCATTGAAATTGCCACACAGGCCACAGACCTTATCACGGTAGTTTCCAGGCACTGTTACTGTAACGTGGTACACCAGGTCATAAGTAACACGCAGACCAAAATTGGTTGCAATAACATAATGCAAGCCTTCTTGGAAGACCTGCACTGCTCCATGATTCAGACTCAAAGGAAGGTAGTTAAATACTCCGTTGACCTATGGACAGAAATATAGTCTAATTATAAAGAAAGCACTGATGCCATGAAACTTATTACACTTAAACCAGACTTAGATCTCTTATATTTCTTTAATTTAGAAGCAGTTAATAATTTAACTGTGGCATAAATTTAGATCTCTGTTAAAATGAGGCACAAAACATTTACTCACAAGTACTCCAAACATGTTGTTCCTCATGATGAGTGTGTAACCATAGACCTCCACAGCCACCAGCTTAGTGACAGACACCACTTTCCTGTTCATCATCTGATTCCATTGCACATTTTCCACCTGAACAGAGAAGGGCACAAGGTGGGTGCCTTCCAGCCCACAGCTCTTAGAAAGAGTGTAAGTACAGGTGCCCTGGAAGTCAAATGTTCGCCCATCAAAGGAGCGATAATGGGGGTCTCCTGAGGCATGGCACACACCCTTCCCAACAGGTTGACATTTCTGAACACCATTCTCTATTGCACATTTCTCATTAGGGCCACATGTGAACTTCTTACAATCGACCTGAGAAAAGAAGACAAGCGTTAAAAATCAAATATCAAAGATCACTGTCGAATACAGTACTTATTATTTAAGTTTTCCACGGTGGTGTCAATTACCTCTCCATCCTGTCCACACTTGCACTCTTCCTCACACTTTCCATTGGGGTAAAAAACTTGCCCAGTGTGGTAGTAGCGGTCGTCATAAACACAACCACACTGGGAGAAGGGGACACAGTTATCTCCACTGAGGATGTACCCTTCATCACAGGTACAGCCCTCCTCACAATGATCTTCACAGCCTTGAGGTGGGGTCAGGCTCTGGCAAGTGGCAGGACAGGCAGTTGCACAAATTTCGTAATGGCTATGGGCTGAACATTTCACCGCTGCAGACCAAGGATATTAAATATGAGGAAAAAAGAGACACAATGGGAATGTATTGTAGAGTTGAGGCATCTAATATTAAAATTAATATTGTAGATGATGCAGTATTTCAAAGGTACATGCAGTCCCTCTGAAAGCGAATGGTAACTATGGCAATATTATTGTTTTTCCACTACTTTGTGTATTATTTTCATCTGAAATAATATAATGAATGAATTCCTCACCACAGAACTGACTAGTTCTCCAGCTGTACACCTTGGCTCCCACAGCCTGACAGGCAGATGTATATGCTGTAATAGCCTGACACAGCACATCCTTTCTGCCCTTATAGAGGCATACATCATAAACGCAGTCTTCAAAGAATTCAGCTGGGTCCACTTTGGCATGGCAGTCACGGAATGGCCCCTTAGGGTCCCTCAGAATACCACAGAAGTCCCCTTTTTCATATTTAATCTTCTCAGTGATGTCACAATCAGGACACACCCCTTTGCAGCCCTCCACGCAACCTGGGATCTCAGCAACTCTCCAGCTGGAACCAAAATCTTTTCCTGAGACAGGTTTGTTACCATTCTTTGGAATCAGGTCGTCCTGTGGTTTTCCATTGTAGTTGCCACACAGGCCGCAAACAGCTCCCATGTAGTTACTGGGCAGTGTTACAAACACAGCACTGTTCCAGTTAAAGGAAACCTTAAGGCCGAAATTTGTGGTGACCACAGCTGACCAGCCACTCTTAAACACAGACACCTCCCCTCCTCTCAGGATGACAGGCAGGTTGAGCAGCTCATTGTTTATCTGAAAGAGAAATTCACCTTGTTGTTTAGATAGTGGGATAAATTGTTCTGCTCGTGTAAAATATGACTGTGTAGTTCTTACCATAACCATGCCTTTGTGTGTCTTGGTTATGACAATGCTGAGGGAGTACACCTTGATCTCTACCAACTTTGTGTAGGAAACCACCTTACTACCCCGGTGGTCATTCTGTACCAACACTTCAAATGGCACCAAGTCTGGGTCCTTGGAGCACAGTGCAGTCAACTGGTACACACATGTGCCTTGGAAGTCAAACTTCTTGTTGTCAAAGGTCTTGTAATGGGGGTCACCTGTAGCCTGGCAGGTACTATGGGAAACTGGTTGACATTTTCTAATACCATCCACCACCTGGCACTGCCGCCCTTTCCCACAGCCTTTGTCATGGCACTCCATACGTCTGCTTCCTGGAACACACTGACACCATCGTCGACAGCCCTCATCAGCCCAGAAGGACTCCCCAGCAGGAATATATCGACCCTCATAGGTACAGCCACATTCCTTAGCAGGCACACATTGTTTTCCACTTAAAACAAAACCTGCATTACATGTGCAGGTCTCCACACATGGACGTTTGCATTTGGAGGGTGCATTAGGATCAGAACAAGTGGCAGGGCAGGCATTGCCACAGAGCTCATAGTGACTGTTGCGTGGGCATTTAGCAGCTTAAAAAAAGACATAGGAGAAACAGTTGTGATAAATGCTAGACACAACAAACAACATAATTTATAAGGCAGTTTAGTTAATAACACTTACGGCATTTTGCAAGTTTCCTCCAATCATGGACCTGGATGCCTGCACTTTGACAAGCATCGGTATAAGCTTCCAATGCTCTGCAGAGGAAATGTCGAAAACCGCCTCCCATGCACACATCATATTTACAGTTCTCCAGATATGCTTGTGGATCAATGACAGAGTGACATTTGCTGAATGGTCCATCTAGTACAAGTGTGATGAGCCCACAGAATAGGTCACCTGACCACATCTTCAGCAAGTTGTGCTCACAACGTTCACACCCACCCACACAGTCATCTCTACAAAGAGCATTTTTCACTAGGCCTGGAACCTTCCAGCTACTCCCAAAGGCCACAGCCCCACCTGCCTGGCTGCCAGAGGGAGTGGTAAAATCATCACTGGGGTTTCCATTGAAGTTTCCACAGAGACCACAAGTCTTCCCAGCATAACTACCAGAGAGAGTGACCACAAGGTAATGTTCCCAGTCATATTTGACAGTCAGACCAAAAGCAGTCTCAATAACAACAGATCGTCCGCTCTGAAACAGAGCCAGTTTGTTATTGTTCAAGACAGTAGGCAAAGCCCAGAGAGTGTTGTCAATCTGCAAAAAAGAAAAAAAAAAGTTAGGTAGTAATTTGCATAAAAACATGCATTTTATAAATATATATTTATTTTTTGTAATATAATAATACTACATAATAATAAAGAAATACAAGGAAACTAAAATGTGAAGAATGTTTAGTCTTACCCTCACACGACCGGTCTCAGAGCGAGCTACTATGATGGTGACCCCATACACCTTCACTATGACGAGGCCAACATATGACACCCTTAGGCTGCCTCTGTTCTCATTCTGGGCCAGGACTTCAAAGGCTGGGAGATTATCATCCTTTCCACAGTTTTTAGCAATCACATAGGTGCAGGTACCCATGAAGTCATAGCGCCGTCCGTCAAATGTACGGTAATGTGGATCGCCCATGGCCCAACAGGTGCCAGGCTTGCTCGGCTTTCGCACACATGAAGGGTACCCACCCTTCACTTCACACACTTCATCACTACTGCAGGTTATGCTGTCGCAGGATAATGAGCCTCCACCTCCACCTCCACCTCCTGGAGAGCATAAATATCAAAGAATTATGGTATATCCCACTGCTGAATTACTCACATTCACATGACATAAAA
>JAPTYQ010041407.1:0-10830 GCA_029814465.1 Ostorhinchus cyanosoma
AATGACAGTGGATGGAAACCCTGGGTTTAGATTCAGTTCATGATAGATTTAACTGAAAAAGTCTCTTTTTCTACAGTTTTTTTTTTTTTTTTCTGTTTTTGATATAATAATCCTCAACTTTACTCTGATGTTTTAATGAACATCTAAGCGATCAGTGAATTAAATACAGGAAAAGACATGATTTTCACTGACAAAAAATGCAAAACATGGGATAATATTGTAATAAATGGTGATAAATAATTAAAGAAAGGTTAAATCTAGAGAGAAAAAATCCTTTGGCTACATGTATCAAGTGGAATACACTAATTACCAAATGTCTAGTTCAGACGAGACACAAAATGTAGAATGAGGATGATCTTCTCTGTTCCACACTCTATGAATGCATTAAACTGTATCTGGACAAAGTTCATCCGTCTATTGGGGTCAGTACATAATTAAAATCCGTAAAACACAACCACTCAAGGATCCTTAACATGACAAGTCATAACAATACGGTATAATAACATCCTAATTAAAAATGCTGAGTTAATGTACATTCTGTTCAGTCAGACAACAGATGTCTGTATGGATTAAGTGGAAAATACAAAAGCTGCTCTTGAACGCCACATCAAAAGACATTGTGATTAAGGAGACAAGACAACAGCCTCACTATTGAAAGAAATTATGTATTAAAAAAAAAAAGTCATCACAGCACAATTCAAGTGCCATATTCCCTGCGCAGCTCTCTGTGTTAATTATATTGTTAAATAAAGACAGACATTGACTGTATGAGAGGAAAAATAAGAGACAAATAGGAAGTGATTGAAGTGAATAATCCCCAGCGTGATGCTCAGTTAATATAAACCTCTTAAGTAGTGTCTGTCCACGGTAATTACACCATATGATGCATGGAACACTGAGCCAGCACATAATAAACAAAACATTTATTAAAAAGTTCATTCATTTAACCCAAGTTTCATTTATAACAAATATATTTCTTGGGGTTGAAATGGATCATTAAGGCCCTCATTTATCAAACAAAACTCTACTTACAGTCATTTCCTTGCAATTTTCAGCCCTTATCGATGCAGAATAAATAGAGGCATGACACACACACCTTAACACTGCAGACCAGCTTCTGTAAAGATGGTCACACTCACTGGTGCTCAATATTTCATGGGTTTTTGCTCCGCAGTTATTGGCTGTTACTCACCCTTTTAGTAGCAGTAAAGATGTACTTGGTTTCTCATGCAGTGCTTCTCCAGTTTGGCTTCATTCCTGTGAAATAGATAAATGATGGTGGAATCTATTGCATGTGGTTTTCTATTTGAGGTTAGATGTAAATGATTACAAAAAGAAAAAAAGAAAAAAATAAAGGCCAGACGATTTTGTTTATTATTATGCTCTCATCCATAAATCATGGATTTTAACCTCCTGCATTTTTGTCCTCTGTAGGAGGCAACAGTTTCACAGCTTTATTTAGAGAGAAAAAAAACCCTGTCCACTGAAATCAAAGGACATTCCATAAACCAATAAAATAAAAAAAAATACAAATTATATCTGGAAAAACTGTTGCATTATGCTTTTTCCAATCAAGACAATTATTCAACCCTTGTCTGGTGTTGGCGTCTGTTTTTAGCAAAAGAAAAAATGAAACAATTCTGAGGAAAGATCTGGAGCTGCTACTCGTGTGTCGTCAGTGGAAAAAGCTGATCTTCATCTTTTGTCTTCCTCAGTGGTATTTCTATATATTCTGCTGGTAGTTTGGATTGAAATGTACAGACCAGAATAGGCCAAGGTTGATTTTCTGCCTCTTCAGTGTTAACAGCAGCTGGTGAAAGGACAGTGTTGTGTTTTTTTTTTTTTTTTTTTTTTTTTAAGGCAGCAAGAGGGTTTGGCTTCTGAAATTAGAACCCTCTAAATCTCACACAGTGAACCTTTAAGTGCAGTGTTCATGTGCCACAGTACAAGTGCTTTGAGACTCCACATCGGGCCATAATTGCATCACATTTTTTCTGCTTCTGACAGAAAAGCTCGCTGTTTTGAAAAGACCTCAGATTACTGAAGGGCTTCCTGGGTTGTAATAAAGGTCAGCGGGTTCACACTAAGCACTTGGAAAAGCTCCATAGACATGCACATTACACAGGACATGATAGAACTTAGATCTGTTTCCTAGAGACTTTCATAAACCTGAGGAACATCACAAGAGAATTCTCCAATATTCATCCAGATCTTTAACATAAGCACATATAACCTGTAATTATTCATATTATTTGCTCTTCTCATCTTTAAGTTGTTATTGTGTTGAGTGATTAAGTGAACTTGTCATGACAAGCAACTCTAACTTGTCTTCATCATCCTTTTACGTTCCAGAAATGATCAAATGGAAGACGTTAATTAACCCATAAGGACCCACAGCTACTTTTATGTCCGTTCCCAAATGACTTTTCCTCTAAATTTAACCCATCGTAAATGATTTATCACCATTTATTCTAATATTGTCCTCTGTGTGTGTTTGGCTTTTGTTTTGTTTTTTCAGTGTAAATCATGTATTTTCCTATATTGAATTTACTGACCGTGTAGATTTACATGAAAAGCTCAGATTAAAGTTGGTTTGTTTATTTGATAAGGACAGTGCATATTAATGAAAACTCATAAAAACATTACTTGGTGTAAAAATGCCGAATTAAAGTGGGAGCTTTTTTCCATCCGTAGTCCAAAGTTGAGGGTTATTAAATCAAAAACAGACAAAACTAAAGAAAACAAGAGTGAAATACATTATTAACTGAAAATAAACCAAGTTATCTCCATCCTCCATGGGAAGATGAGTGTTTCCACGGTAACTACGGAGCCTCTGAACGTCCAAATGGGTCGTATCTGATGACCATGAAAAGACAATAAACTGTATTTTACACCAATTATTAACATGCATTGAAAAAATTAGTGAATCAACAGGTATTAACAGTTTATATCAGTCGATGGTTTGGGTCGCCAGCTGCTTTTTGGGTCTTTCTGGGTTAAATCTGCAAACTTTTCCGTGAACAGAAATAGTCTTTCCCTGCATTTCTGACTTAAAATCAACAACCTCCAACCCCATGAACCTCCTGACTTAATGATCAGATCTCCCTCTACCTCTTGACCTGGAGCTATCTGATATTAATTTAATGCTTTTCCAACTATAAGCTGATGTGGAGGTAAAAACTATGGGCTGACAAACACCAGTATCCTGCACAGCTCTGCTCCACCAGTGTTACTGAACAGGATTCTATACTAACACAAGGCAGACACTAAACAAACAGACTGAGAGATTGAAACTTTATCAATATTTATTTGAAAACAATACATATATTTATAAGTGCAATGATGAAGACGTAGAAGTGTTTCTGTTTTGCTGCAGCAGGAAACAAACTTAATTTAGATTCAGCCCAAATGTAGATATTGTTCAATCACAAACACTTCACCTCTCACATGCCTACGATTTAACATTTAATTAAGTCTTATAGCAATGTATGACTTACTTCTATTAATAATTGAACTGTATATTACATTACAGGTTTTTTTTTTTTTACATGATTTGATGTATTCTATGCTTATATTTCTGCGTTTTATGATTTCATTTTCCTCCAGTTTGATCCATTTGTTTATCTATAAGCACAATAAATCTGACATAATGGTTATAGATTAGATTTAAATGCATTCTTCTTCACTGATGTGTTATTTTTTGTGGTTGTATTCAGCACATTTAGCCACATTTTTTAAAAGACTCACACATGGAGGATTAAGGCACTTGAGAGGAGCATCCTTGAAAATATTCCACTGGAAGGACTCAGCCATCGGAAAGACGATGGTACAGTCCTCCAACGAAATCCGATTATGTAGATTTGAGAATGAACTGTTGATTGTCTGTATATGTTAGAGCTGCGATAAACTGTTGGCACGTCCATGACCCTCACATGGAATAAGCTGTTTGGAAAATGAATGAATGAATGTGGAACTGTACGAGAGACAGTGTGGTCATTAGAGAGTACAGTGTTATGTGTTGAATTCAGGATTTTATTTTTTTATTTAAAAATGATTTCAAGTTTGTGCTTTAAAAATTTGATATTGCCTCATGTACCTTATTTTTAAAAAAGAATATCCCGTTTTATTAAGAGTTTGTTACATGCGGAGAGATCCAAACCAGTTACGGACTCGTTGTTTCAAGAAAAAACTGGTTTAGTTTATGGTGCTAAAGTTGTTATGGTGTTTGTGTTTTCTTTTCTTTTCTTTTTGACTGTTAAGTTGGAGTTTGTCTGAGATTGTGAGAAAATAAATCTTCATAAAAGCATCAGTATGAAGTGTGGCCATTTATTAACCTCCTGAGATCCAGGAAAGTACAAGGTTTTGGCTTTTTTAATTAAATTGTTGCCTATATTTGAAACATCATGATGCAACAGTTTTTTTCCAGATGAATTTTCTACTTTTTTTTTTCATATGTCATTTGTGGTGGACAGTTTTTTGTTTTGGTTTTTTGTATAAAGCTGTGAAACTTTTGTCCACATACGAGGACAAGAAAATTTATAACATTTAACAACTTCGGATCCATTAATCCTGTCAATCCATGTAAATGATTGGTATAAAATGCAATTTTTCATCTTTTCATGGTCATCAGATATGACTCATTTGGACACTCAGAGGCTCCGTAGTTACCATAGAAACACCGTCATCTTCTACAACACTGATTCACCAGTAAAACCCATGGAGTTGGATCAATGGCAGTGGATGGACACAATGGGTTTGTGTTCAGTTAATGATAAATTTAGTAGACAAAGTCACATTTTCTTAATTTTTCTGTATTTCTGATATTAAGACAAGTAATTTTAATCTGAGCTTTTATGAACATCGACATGATTAGTGAATTAAATCTGGGAAAATACCTGATTTTTATTTGAGAAACACAAAATACAGAGGATAATACTATAATAAATGGTGATAAATTGCTTAAGAAGGGGGGGGTCTTAAGGTCTAAAACATAATAAATTTCATAAGTTGTATAAGTTACTTCCATAAGTTACAACATGTTTCATCTATGTTAAAATCAGTTAAAATGTAATTGGTTTAAGAATTGATAGGAGTGACGTGTCGTCTCCGTAAAGATCTTTGTGATAGCTGTGCGCTACGATTCTATACAGAGTGAGCGATCCTCTCTAGAGAAGAGCTTTGGCGTAATTTTCCCGTTCGATGTTGAACGTGTGTTTTCTCTGCATCCGAAGTCTACAATAACTACGCAAATTGTTCTCTTCCATCTTTGTGCCTTGGGGAATTTTCGTCTTTGTAAGTGTACAAGTTCATGAGTAAGATAAGTTTAGATGTTAGTTGTGTAATATCTTGAATCTGTTCTGTGAACGTGTGTTGAAGCTAACGCTAATGCTATTTAAGTTAGCGACGTGAATGCATTACATGTGTAGCGTAATTACCGATTGTGTGTTAGTAACTGAAGTTGTGTGTATTTTGTTTGTTGCAATGACGAAAGAAAAAGAACGTAGAAACGTGATAAAGTGATAAAGAAAGCACAGTGAAAAGGTTTCTACATAAAGGAGAACCTCCAATTCAAAAGAGCTAGCCTTGTTTTGGACTGTTTTATTTTTGTTAGCCGGCTGTTTAGCTACAAAGGCACGTGCTTTGAGGACAGCATAGGGTTAAATCTGTGGCTAAAAACTTTGACATTTAATGTCAAGAAATTTAATTATATTTTTTGTTTAAAAAACAAACATAAAGACCATCTATCTTTGGTTTGCAGAAACATATGAGGATATATAGTCGGTCTCCATTAGAGACGTATATAAACACACACACACACACACACACACACACACACACACACACAAGTGGTCACTTCTCACCAGCCACGACAACATATAAATGTCAGGCCTCAAGTGACATTAATTTAACTGCACGACACATAGACCCACACCGACTCCCCTCTGTGACCGTGTCCAATTATTCAGCAGGTTGACCAAGAGAGACTTTTAGAAAAGGTCAGCCATCATGTCAGGTGTTTGTGTGTGTGTGTGTGTTTGTAACGTGCACCTCCGATTGTGCCTCCAAACTTCTTATGTGTTTCCTTTTCATTTACCTCAAAGTCAAGGAAAAAAACGCGTCACCGAGCTGCTCCACTTGTCTGTTTGAATAAAGTTCAAGGATCTTTTAATGTTCAGTCACATCCCAGCCTTCACCAACAGAACACACACACTGGACCTGCACCACCAAGGACACCGACCTGCTTTAATGCTGCCTTCATGTTCTATCAGGAAGACGACCCGTGTGTTGTGTTGAAGTGTTTTTTGTTGTCAAACCAAAATTTAAAAAATAAAGGCTGAAAACACAATTTATCGTAACCTCCTACTTGCATAAAACAATTTGACATGTCAATTCATCTGTGATAGCATTTTATTTTTTGCAAATTATATATTAGAAATGTGCTAAATCATCAGGGAACAGCAGCAGAACGTTAATAAAATGCATTGACTATCATTTACGATGAATCCCTCCTTGTTCTCCGCCATGTTGAATGGTTCACAGGTCATTTGGTCTCGGCCGTTTGTTTATTGAAGCTGTTTTCCACTTCTCTGATGGAAAATATGACGTGAGGGTGAATTCACGTCCAATTTTCAAGTTGGTAACTAGTATTTACCATAATTTCCTTAGCACATGAAAGCAGGATAAAATCACACTGCTTCTGGAACATAAAAACCTAAATTTCCACTTTGAATGAACATCCAATAATCTGTCAATCAAATCTGAGTGTGAAGCAGAAAATGCCAAGACATTAAAAATTCACTTTCTTTGATGGAAAACTCGGATCTGTCCTTTAAAGGGCTCATATTTATTTAAACCCACTTTCTGTGGGTTGTCTGTGCTTCATTTCTTTGTGTATTTGGACCCTAACAGTTCAGACAGTTTAAATTTGAACCCTCCAGCTGCTGCAAAGCTATCTGCAGATTCATTCTGGCAAAAATTGAGTGGGTTTCTACAACCTGTTTTAATTCCTGCTTAATTTGTTACGTCTATAACTAATTCCATCCCCACATTTGTACATATAAGGTCCAGACTTCAGACCAACATTTCGACATAATTCTTTATCAGTAGCAGCGGTCGTTGTAAAAACTGAAAATATGTCCAAACTTCAAGCTGATTACTTAAAAAGTTCAGTTGTTGGTTGAACGGGACAGAGCAGTCAACAACCTGGAGGGGGCGGGGCCTGTAGTGGCTCCTGTGCATTTAAAGGGCCAGCGCTCCAAACCACCTTTCTGGTGTCATTACTCAGAAATAGGGTCTTAGATGGACCTGTGGAGTTGAATGAATGAAGAATTCAGACCCAAGCAGAGCATTTACAGTTTATGGAGACCACAGGGAAATGTTTAAAATGCATAATTCAATTTAAAAACACTAAATATCTCTCCTTTAAAACCTGGCGTCATCGCTGACACACCCTGCATGTATACAGTTTGTGCGGCTGTAACTCTTTCACTGTTTGAGCAACGGAAAAAATTCCAGCAGTTTCTGAAACCAGAGACGTTACGCTTTATAGGTTTTTTTGGGTCATTGTGGTAATTTAACTCACACCTGTACTAGAAGCTGGAAAATAATCTATTTTAGCAGTATTATAACATGCTGTGAATTGTAAACATTTGCTAGATTTTGAAAGATTTGGGGGAAAAAAAAGTGTTCTGGAAAAAGGGACAAACGGACTCAATCACAGCATATTTTCTAATCATTTATTTAGTCAAAATAAGATGAAAAAAAAGTCCAGGCGAACCATTTTATGCTTAGGGTTTAAAGGTTACCTGTATGTGAGGCGTTCAGGCTGCTGTCGTATATACCATAGACAGTCTAACAGCAGTTGAAGTACAAGCTGCATGTCTGGGCGGTTCTCTGCACCACTTAAGCTCCATGGTTTGGAGAACCGCTTATATTTCCATCCAAACACAAAAGTGCACTAACTCTAGTGCATATGATACCACACTTTATGCTAACCTTAAGCCTTTTGTGTACCGCTGAGTAGTTCAGGTGTACGGTATTTCATATGTCCAATCATCCAATCACTTGTTATTGTTAGTATGTGAATATGTTTGACAAATAGGTTGATTTTTCTGAGCTGACATGCCAGGCTTTACTGAAAGTACGTGTCTACAAGTATATTGCTTCCAGAATAGAAGTAGAGAAACTTCTCAAAGCTTCAGCCACTTATAAAGAAAAATGAAGTGAAACATGCTGGTTGGCTGTAGTTTCCATGATACAGTCTTGGGTCAAAATGTGAAATTGTCAGAATTAAATAGAGAATGTCCCGCCTCAGGTGGAGGAGTTTAAGTCTTGGTAGGATGGAGCACTGGAAAAAAATCCAAAGCTTACAAAATGTATTTTTCTCATTTCTAGTCCAAATATCTCATCACACTTAAGATAAGACAGAATCACCTGAGGAGTAATTTTTCCGCCAGATTAGGTAATCGGCTCAAAGTTTGGACATATTTTCAGTTTTTACTAGAACTGCTGGTGCTGATAAACAATTATGTCATACTCGGAGAAATGTTCATCGGAAGTCTTGACCTTATATGTGCAAATGTAACGTAACAAATTAAACAGGTTGTAGAAATGCATTCAATTTTTGCCAGAATGAATATAGAGGTATGTTTGGAGCAGCTGGAGGGTTCAACTACAAACTGTCTGAACTATTAAGGTCCAAATACACAAAGAAATGAACCACGGACTAATAAATATGAGCCCTTTAACCCTTTAAACCCTGAGCCTAAAATGGTCCACCTGGATTGTTTAAAAATGTTTTTTTTTATTTTAATACAACATGTCAAATTTTTAAAAAAATTACTGTACAGTCACACAAGTGAGATTGTGTTGGAAAAAAAAAACAAATATGGCAAGATCAACACTTTTTTTGATGAGAGATATGAAGGCAAAATCAAAAGTATTCAAAAACAGCTCAAATACAGACTCCTGTTAACTGCAAAAGGTTAGAAAATATGCTGTGAGTCTTTTTGCCTGTGTTTCCAGAGCACTTTTTTCCCCCGGATCTTTCCAAATCTAGTAGTCATTTACAATTTACATGTTATAAAAACTGATAAAACAGCTTCTAGTACAAATGAGAGTGAAATTACTATAATGACCCAATAAAACCTAGAAAGCGCAACGTCTCAAGTTTTAGAAACTGTTGGAATTTTTCCAGTTGCACAATGAAAGAGTTCCATCCATCCAAACTGCCAATGTACAGGGTGCGTCAGCGATGACATGTCAGGTTTTAAAGTGGTAAAAGAAACAGAGAAAAGGCAAAGACCCTCCAGAGCTGCACTGTTAAAGCTGTGTCTCTTCAGAAGTTGAAGGGTTATTTCTGGTGTTAAAAACTGTTCATCCTCCTGCTTCCTTTTCACCCACACAGATGGACAAGGCAGCTGATGTGTTTCATCTGTGGTTTCCCCCACATTTATGACACCGGACCTGCGTCAATGCAGCCAATTCTCACTTCCAAGTCGCCTCATTCTGCACCTGTTTTCAACGCCTGGTGCCAGTTTATGGAATCAATTTTTGATGCACTGTTCAGCAGAAGAAGTAAGTGTAAATCCATAGAAGGTTAAAATGGATGACATGTGCCAGGGGATGTTGTTAAGTGGGTAAAATGGATGGGATCATTATGACCGCGCTCGAAAGAGGCGTCTGTCCATTTTCATGTTTTTTTTTTGTTTTTTTTTGTGCATTTTCATTCTTTCTGTCATTCTTATTTTTCCACATTCCCCCAAACTGGTTTTTCCCCTAAATATGTCATTTTTATCAACAAACCTAATGAATAGATCAACCCAGTCTCATCTCAAAATGTGAAATAGCTAAGTTTGTCCACAGCACAAAACACACCAGCTTCACAATTAGGGCCTGGAAATTGTAACACATTCAGGTTTTTTTTTATCCTTTTCTTTTCCACTTGTATTGAATTAGCGACTGTTGCAGGTTTGTAACTCGTCCCCATATGCAAACATTTAGTCACACATGATCTCTGTCCATATTATCTTTTATCGGTTCACCAACCGAGTTGTTTTCAGGATTTCTTAATACTTGAACTTAATGGTATTTGCCTACGCTGTCATCCACACATGAGGACACATTCTGCAACCATGTATTTGCATCTCATCAGGAAATACTGATACGTGCAAACCAGCGGGCAGCAGCAATTTATGATGATGTGTTCAGTGACTGCCCTGTAGGACGGTTCAAACAGTCAATACTGTCCTCACATGGCCTTTACTTGCCAAAGGTATCATATTGCATGCTGACTATATGAGTTTCGTCATCCCACTGACTCTGAACACATCACAGAGTTCCTAAGGGAGACAGAAATGAGGATTCTGTGGTTCCACTGTGAGCCAAATTCACATGTGGTCCAAAGAAATCTGACTGAAAGGCCCTCCTCTGCAGTTCATCTCAGTGTTTGGGATAAATGCGGGATCCCACAGAGTTTGTCTCAGACTTATCCAGTTCTTTACCCACAAATATCTGAAATGTGACTGCAGTTGGTCAGAGCTGCAGTCAACGCTGACGCCTTTTATCTTTCATATTTTCGGTTACTAAGTTTGAAAAGGGGACTTTTACATTTTCAGGTTGATTTGTTCTTCTCATTGTTATTATTAATTTTTAATTATCAGTATTAGGGATGGGAATTGACAAGAAATTAACGATTCCGATTCCATTATCAATTCACTGATTGATTCTCACTCCAATCCACTTTATTTATATAGCATGTTTAAACAAGTGGGTTTCCAAAGTGCTGCACAATAAATACATAAAATATATACATTTACAACAATGCTAAAA
>JAPTYQ010041728.1:0-10818 GCA_029814465.1 Ostorhinchus cyanosoma
TAAAATATGATAGTGAAAGTCATCAGTTTGGTTAGTAGGCCATAGGACCCAGCTCCAAACCCAATTTTGATAATAGATTAACGGCGGTATTTTTTATATTGCTCGATAAGAGTCTCGCATTATCGCAGCACGTTAACACCGATAACGGCCCACCACTAATATAAATTCGGGTGTTATGGGTAAAAGATGCTAAAGTATGATACAAAAATATGTCTATGATGAAACAGAAAAGCACACTAGAAGCTGCTCATCGTCACTGCAGGAAAGTCGAAAATTTGCCTGTAAACTTATTCACATGACACCTACACACAACTTATACAGCAGAAATTATCTGTGTTGAGTGTAAAGACAGATACTTCAGGGCACCTTTTCAGTGCCGCTGCAGAGATGGCAACCCAAAACCTCGACAGATATTTCACCAACTACGACAAACCAATCAACCCTTAGTCATGACTGTCAGTGTGACTGAGGTGAGTATTTTTCTTCGTGTTCAATAATTAACAGAGCTTCATTCGTGTAAATAGCTTTTTGCCAACAATAGTGACGTCTATGTGGTGTTCAGTGATCTGCCACTGCCGGTCGGCGCCGGTCGGGCCCGACCGGCACACAGAAATTCCGACCACCACTAAGATGACAAAGTGCCTTTTCCGACCGGCACTAATTTCAAACAAAAAATAAAAAAAAAATCTTTTGTTAAATAAATAAACCGCGAGTAACAGCGCGACGAGCTCCGTCCCGCAAGCCCCTGTTGAAGAGGGAGCGTGTCGGGCTCGTTCGCGAGGCTTCTGTCCCCCCCCGGTCCAACGTACAACCACAGTGCAAAAAGTGCCCTATTGCCACCTGCAAAATCCTGCCGGCACTCAAGTCGTCCTGGACAGGACCCTGGGTGTTCATGTAATGTTATGCCTCAGAGGTAGCTGACTCGAGGTCATGGGTGTATGTACACACAAGGCCCGTTAGGTGCTCTGCTGTGAGAGAGATGTATATAATAATAACATATTACATCAATTGCAACAAATTACACATATAGCCACAGGCAGAAATTTGCACTAATCAATCTGCAACTTATAAATGAAAATATTTTATGCAGTGGTATTCATATACCCCACAAAAATGCACAACTGTGCATTTTTTGAATGAAAAAACAACTTTTGTTTTTGATGGCTTTAAATCACCATTGTCAATGAGGCCTAAAGTGACTATGCAAGAATGAAATAGTTTTACACATTGTGCAGCCTTTTACACTGGTTTTAGTGAATCCTGTTTGTTGTCATACATTCCTTCATCCTACTTTTCCTCCTAATGTTTCATCCTTCAATTCCTCAAAATAAAAATGCTTGGTATCTAAAGTATGAATGACTACACTAATAAAAACCAATGAAAATGCCTTCACCACTATATATTGATTCATGTACTGATCTGTTTGATTCAGCAACATCACAATCAGGTGTTTTTTTCTACCGTTCATGTTTAACACTAAACCTGATGCTCAACTGAAGTTCACTGACTGTAAAGAAAATTACAAATAACCTCCATCAGATCCCATCAGACACAAAAAACACCAGAGAATGGCAAAACCAAACAGGGTAAGAGAGTAAAAGAAAAACAAACCTACCTTTTCATTTTTCACCTTCTTTAATGTCTTGCATTCATTGTTTCCATTTTCCACCTCCTCCGACTCAGGTTTTGTCGTCAATGCTGATATTATCCCAACAGGTTCAAGTGCAATATTCCCCATTTGATTGGCATCTGCCAAGTCTGTTGATTGTGAGTTCTCAAAGGACATGTTACGATTATTCCCCAAAGCTACTTGGGCTTGTGACACAACATCCTTCTCAGCTGCAGCTATTGCCACCACTGTGGCTCCATCTGTTTTGTCCTTCTTACTTTTCCCACTGGCCCCTTCTTTATCTTTTTTACCACTCAGAACACCTCTGGAGGCTTTGCCCCCTTTTTCCATGTTCTTCCCAGAGGTGGAGTTGTTTCCAGCAGCTCCTGTGCTCACTGCTGTGCTTGTCAGCTCCCCTTGAGTCCGTCCTGTATTTTCTTTTTTGCTCCCATCTCCTACTGAAGCTTTGCTACTATTGTCTTTAGAGTTCTTACTGCGCTTGTATTTTGATTTACTTTCCTTGCCTTGAGAGCCAGACACTGGACTAACAAACCTGATGTTGTCGGGCAGTGCCGCCACTGCGCTGGGTGGTGCCGCCATGCCGTCCTTGGTGCCAGACATCTCAAGTTTGTCCTTCTCTAAGTCAGCGTCAAGGTCAATAATCAGATTTCCAACACCGATATCCCACTCATCCCCGCTGTCGTAAGTGTCCACCGCATTAGAGTCCACACCTTTCCCGCCTGCAGTGCCACCACTTAGGGACATTTTAGTGCCAACGGCCCAGGATTGCCTCAGTGAGGTCCGACACCCTCTCAGACGGTTGGGACTCAGGGGCAAGGGTAAGAGAATCCTCACGGTCTGAACGTTCCTGTCCCATTTAACCACATTTTGTCCTAGAAAGAGAAACAGGAATCATATTAGTCTAATAATTCAAACACAGAAATAATAGCACTGCTCATCTCCCATCAGAGGACTTCACTAGGCTCAAAAAGAAAAAAAATGGTTTGATCATGAGCCAGTAATTCTGATGATCACTGTGCAAACCACTATAGTAATACCCACTGGTGTGACAGCGCTGCACCGAAAGCCTCTCTTCATAATCACTTCCCACAGTCGTCATGGCAACCATGGGAAATGTAGCCTAAATCCTGCTTTGACAGCCAAGGTGGCCCCACTGTTCTGAATGACTGGCTCTCCTTTCACGAGGCACTGCTGATAGTGTCAGTGCTGATAAATAAGGAGCAGTGAAATAATGAACAATGAAGAAACACCCAGTTTCTAAAAAGAAATATGGATTTTAACCTTGTTAGAATTAGAAACCCACGAAAAAGAAAAAAGAAAAAACTTAAAAATATCAGTTATTGTTATGAAATTGTTCATTCATTCATTTTCTGAACCGGCTTTATCGTCACTAGGGTCCCTTGGAGCCTATCCGAGCTACATACGGGCAAAGGTGGGTTACGCCCTGGGCATGTCACCAGTTCACCGCAGGGTTGACAAACAATCACTCTCACATTCACACCTATGGGCAACTTTAGATTAACCAAGTAACATGTGCATGTCTGCATGTGTTTGGTCATTGTCTTTAGTCATTGACGAATTTAGTTGTCAGCAGGTCATTAGTGACATCATGCAAGTTTTGTTAAAGGAACAATGTTTATTCTATTGCTGATACCAACTGTTGTGTATTTAGTTGTTTAACAAACTTTGTTAGGCACTGTAATCATTATGCACAAAACACACTTTTTTGAGGGGAAAAAATTTATTTTACTGCTGCTGCAATATTTGGTGAATATTAAATTGAATAGTTGCTCAACAAACTTTGCTAGGTATTCCAATTGTTGTGCACCAAATGTTTTTGTTTGAGGAAAGAACATGTATTTCAATACTGCAATAAATAGAAAAAAATCATCTTTTTTTTCTTTTTGCAGTTCATAATCTGACTAGTCATCACAATTGTCCATGACTAGTTGACTACTGAAATAGTCATTTGTTGCAGTCCTAAAACCTAATTGGTATATTTAATTAACTGAACAATTTCTTCATAAAAGTGTGTTTTAATTTGAATAAATTCCACCACACATCTCTTTCAGTACAGAAAATTGTTACTATTGTAAAATTATATGAAGCGAAAGTTTGAGACATTTGTGATTGCATGCAGGAATTCTTAGTAAGACATTTAGGTCCCTGTCCAAGGCACTTTGCTCAAGTCTTGCTAAATTACAAACACTGCAGTCTTGCAGAGCACTTTAACCACAAACTCCAAAATGATTACAAATTCACTTCACATTGACAGACTATTATCCTCATGTAAATACAGCTCATCCTGATGGGCTTATCAAGTCAAATCCTGAAGCTTCTTCAATAACTATGACAGCATCCAAAGAGATTGTACAAAGATATGAGCATATTTTCTGGTCGATTACCATTTGGCAGTACAATTAAATAAATCTCTATTGAAATCAAGAGCCCAGAAAAACATTCTAAGCAGCCGTTTGTTTTGTTTGATAATGCAGCAGGAAGATGGCAGAATGTTTGTCTTGAGAGGTCACTGCCTCACAGTTTCAGTGTTTTCCATCTTTCATTACTCAGCTCTCATTAAAACAACAGTGTAAAATGACAGCTGGCTTACATACTGTGAAGGACTCATGATTCATTTAAGAGGCCGTTCGTATCACCTCTATCAGTCACAGAGGTTAAAAAGTGTTGATCAATCATTTGATTATTGCTTGCTTATTCCTCACAGATGGCTCCCCAAAGGAACAACAGTCAGTGACAGGTTTTTTGAGGGTGGAGAGATGCAGCTGTCCCTGTTTGACTGGGTAAACAGTTATGAAGTCGAACTTGTCCGACACCTCCACAAAGGCGAGGCTGTAACTCTATCTGCAGTTGACCTACTGTACTGCCCTTAGCTGGAACTGCTAGTGCAAGCCCTTTTGAAAACACCCCGCTGAGGAAATGTCCTAGTGAGTGCCCTGTTGAGCGAAAGGCATGCAGGCTGCGCAACTCCATGAGTGCTTGTCCTTTTTCACAGATCGAGTTTCATTCAGCTATCTATCACAGAGGCCACGAAAGGGTGACTCTTCCGTGAAAATGAGAAAAGAGCAACAGGGAAGAAATTTCTGGTCCATTAGATACAGAACACAGCTAAAAATCAAGTTGTAATTGATTTTTTTGCATTTGGCTATCAGGAACACAATATGTGCAAAAAGAAACCTGAAATTTAAGTATGCAGTTTTTCAATTAAAGTTCTAGCAGAATTTTCTAAATGCACAAAGCAAAACACAGGACTTATTTATACTGTTCCATAAAGGACAGCCATTTTTACTTACTGCTGAAATACAAACACAAACAGAGGTGTGGATCTGTGGGGGTGCAAAGGAGAAATCAAAAATAGCTACAGACAAGGGAAAACACTGTGTGCTACCAACTCCTTGTGAAAATAAAAGATAAATATCACACCTTTTCAGAGGCTATTGAAAGTGATTCCTGAAAGCTCTTGCTGGTGGACTTATCAGCCGAGTGTGAAGTGGCTGGGATGAAGATCACCACCAACTCTAGGGCCATGGTCCTCAGCCAGAAAGGTGGAAGGGTTTAAGTATCTCGGGATTTTGTTCACGAGTGAGGGTAGGATGGATTGGGAGATCGACAAGTGACCCTCACCTATGGTCATGAGCTCTGGGTAATGACCAAAGGAACAAGGTTCCAAGTACAATTGGCCGAAATGAGTCCTCCACAGGTTGGCCGAGCTCAGTCTTAGTGATAGGGTGAGGAGCTCGGACTTCTGGGAGGGACTCAGAGTAGAGCCACTGCTCCCCCGCGTTGAGAGGAGCCAAATGAGTTGGTTTCAGCATCTAGTGAAGATGCTTCCCAGACGCCTCCCTTGGGAGGTGTTTCAGGCAAGTCCAACCAGGAAGAGACCTCAGGCCGACCCAGGACACACTGGAGGGATTATATCTCTCAGCTGGCCTGGGGACATCTCGGGATTCACCCCAGAAGAGCAAGTGGAAGTGGCTGGGGAGAGGGCTGTCTGGGCTTCTCTGCTGAAGCTGCTGCCCCCGCAACCCAAATCCGGGTAAGTAGAAGACAACAAGTACGAGTATGATTCCTGAAAATATAGAGAAAACACCATTGCACCATGTTTTCTTTTTTTTTTTTCCATTTTGGGTAACTGCTGTTTCAACTCTTAAATTTAAATGAAATATGGCTCCATATCAAGTACACATTTCATAGTAAGATTATCTTAGTAATTGATAATAACACCATTAGAAATGGAAGATAACATTTTCAAGCACAGTTTAAGTATAACTGCTTGAAGTTTAATTATTTCTCTTTAATCTTCAAGAAATATCATAATACAGAATAAGCTTTCCAACATTATACAATAATAAATTATTGTATACCATTTGTGTCTAATACTGGATGTTAAGGAGAGGCAACAGTCACCATCCAACCTCTGCACCTGATACAATATTAAATTTACTATGGAAAATGCTCCTACAGTAGTCAAACATTAAACTGTCTCATAAAGATAAAGGGGAACATCAGGTCTACAAGACCTTAAGAAGAATTTGTAACCACAAAAATCAAAAGTACATGACCTGCAGAGATGTAGAAACTCTGTAACACACAAACTGGTTAAAACACAGAAGTTAAATGTGTGACTAACACCTAGGGATGTAATGATTAGAGATTTTGGTGCTACAATTATGCTCAAGGAAATAATAGCGGTTTCACAAATTACTACAATTATTTTGTCGGGTTTGTCCATGCTGTGCGTACCTTACAATGGGTGCACGCAAACATGAAAGTGAAACTTTGTCACAATTCACTTACTTTTACCAAAGCGACCGCCATACAATACACTTTTTAGGGTCATAGGCGGATTAACCATCAGCAGGGGAAACAAGCAAAAGACAAAATAAGTCTGTTTGGCTCTATGTCAGCCTTTTAATCTCCACAGGTGAAGCCAGCGTATACCCCCCACACTTGAGTGAATCCCCGACAAAACAAACCCCAAAATAACACAAATAAACCATGAAGCAAGCACAGAGCAGAACCAACAAAAACCATTAACTCATTTAGCACAAATCATTAAATATAAACATATATGTGCATGACGTTCCTCTCCTCTGTGCATTGGTGCATGTGTGTCATGTCCTCCAGTACACATACATTTCATGAATTATTTTTCAACAACGTAAGGTTCAATGCATCAACACTGGGATCAAGTTTTACAAAAGGATTGGAAAATAAGTTATTTCATCCCTGCTGGAGGTCTTAAAATACACATTCAGAAAACATCATTAATATAGGTAAAGACTATGGGATCTGTAAAACTTAACACACGTTACTAATTCCTCTACGTCTCCTGCTGTTGTTGAAGCTCATAGAGCTTTTCCCCACCTTCTGAAACTTTAACTTTCGTTTGAGGAGGCAGGACATTTGTTGTGAATGGGTTGGACAATAGTAGCCTTAAGCTGCATAGATAGAAGTAGTGAACATAAACTCTATGGAAATGAAAGCAGTTAGCCCATATTGAAAATGTGTTTACAGTCAATGCAGTGCTTCTGTAACAATCTCGTTCCGTGCATATTGGCATGTCTTTGTTCTGCTCTTAATCTATTGTACTTTATTCAATGGTTATTGACAGCCTTGATGATTAAATAACCTTGATGTTTAAAATCGCGGTCAACTGTAACACAATGACATTGTTACATCCCTACTAATACCACTCTGAAAAAAATTTAACTTCATAATCACAACGTTCTGTGCACTTTAAACCCCTTATCATTCCAAAGTGATTTTGATTAAAACACCTGAAAGACACCTCTCCAAATGAAAATTACAGCTGTTCTTCAACCGTTTGGAGTACAGTGATCCCTCGCTATAACGCGGTTTACTTTTCATGGTTTCGCTACTTCACGGATTTGCATCGTGCATTGTGTTCTGCATTCTGATTGGCTAAACAGTCACCCCGCTTCTTCTCTACCTGTGCGTCAATAATGTTGCGGTTTAATATGTACACGTACGTAAAACAGCTTGCCAAATTTACATTACGTACATGCTAATTCTCTTGCAATTTCTTGTTTCTCTAAAACCCATAATGTCGACAAAACGCTCTGGACCGACAAAAGCACCTGCGGCCGAGCCCAAAAGGCAGCGGAAGATGCTATCTATCGCAGATAAAGTTAAACTTCTGGACATGCTAAGGGAAGGTAAAAGCTATGCAGCTGTAGGTCAGCATTACGGAATTAATGAATCTTCCATAAAGAAGGAAGAAAAAAACAAAACATATTATTTGACAGTACAAAAGTTATTTGTAAAAAAAAAAAAGTTTCTAAAGTACTTTTATTTGTGAAACAAATGCTTGAGCCTGTAAAGTGGTTTGTTCTTTCGTTTCAATGTATAATAGAGTATTTAATTGTATAATAATTGTAAAAAAAAAAATAAAGGTTTCTACTTCACAGATTTTGCCTATTACGGGTTCTTTTTGGAACGTAACCCCCGCGAAAAACAAGGGTTTACTGTACACATAATGAAATAGGCTCTTTGTGAAGTTCACACCCTGTAGTTTGTACTAAAGCAGTCACTTTTGCTGTTTGACAGGTAAAAAGCTGTATACTTATATACTAAGCATTATACTAAGCTGTGAAAACACAAATTAAAATTTTTTTCACCCTCGCCTTAATTTTTTGTGAAAACAAGGCTGTATAAAACTGCATTTGGTAGTTATGGACTGAAACACACCATTTACCAACAAATGAACATCTTGGCACTTTGCCGTTGAGAACTTTATTTGTAAAAATGTCATTTTTAGAGCATTTTTTTTACTATGGTTATGTTATGTATGGGAAATTTTGTGATTTATTCATTTTTCCAAAGTTGCTACATTTGGACATTTTTCCAAAGTGGCTACATTTGGACATTTTTGGAAAAAATTAAGAACTGTTGAATGCTTCAAATACATACATATTACATATTAGTTGAGGTTATCCTGCAGGCCCCCTGCGACACCAGGGGAGATCATGTCTGGACACTGGAACAGTGAACACATCACCCTGTTCACAGCATGTGCGTGGTTCAGGACAGAGGCTGAAGGAAACCTGCAGCTCTGTTCCTATGTAGTGGTGTCTGATGACCTTCAACATAACAAACACTCCACCAAATAGCACAAACCCTAGCCCACAGTTTTTGGGGATTCCGTGATACCATCAGATTTGTAAATTAATCTAATGGAAAAATGCCAATTTCGACAAAACTCTTGTTTTTCAATTAAAAGTTTTTGCACTGGCAAGAGGTGTTTTTTTTTTTTTTTTTAGGTGTTACGAAATTGGTATATTACACAAAACTGCAATGGAAAGACCTTTTTTCACAACTACAGTCAGGTGAATTAGAAAATTGGATGTTGACAGATGTTACAACAAGCAAAGAAGAGTTTTATAAGAAACATGGTGCAGTATGTGTGGATACACCAGGAAACCACATAATTTTTTATTTTGTATGGGATAGAGGGGTAATATATAATAATAATGAATATATCTGGAAAACAACATGATATTTACCTTTCGGCGCCATGTTTATGAAATGATTTCTCATGTCACCTCACGATAAACAAATCATTGCATTTGTGATTTAATGGAAAAAAAGGACATTACACACTTCTGTTTTTTCGACGTTTAGTAAATATTTGTAAAGTTTTGTGCATATATCCAATGGAAAAGCAACTACCGTCTTCGCGGCCCCCGTTATTAATTCCCGTGGCTAAAATTTATAACAACAATAAACATCAGCAACTCCCACCTGTCACCGAGTCCTGGCCCCATTAGCAATTAGCGCACAATCATCGAGAGGGCTAACACACACACACACACACACACATATATATACATATATATATATATATATATATATAATAAATCAAATGCAACAGTGATAACTGTAAGAAATGTTTGATGTGGCGACAGCGCCCCAGCAAAACCCAGTTGCTAAGCAGTGTCAGCTGATCTGTGACACTTTGTATTTCATGTCCTTTTGCTCAACATGATCTTTGTGGAACCCAAAATATTTCCAAACAACAGATGTCCAATTTCTTTTCAGAACAAGCACAACAAGATCAACTTCGCCTATCATTACTAGGTCTCCAGCAGTGTCAGCCGCTTCTTCATTTGAAACATCAGCCATTTCCTTCCTCATCGTCTCTTTCCCTTCTTGTTCAGACTGGATGGGTGGAGTCATGTGACTATACATGCTGCACACCGTCTTAAAGGGGAATGAACATAGCGTACCAGCACACACAGTCAAAATAGACAAAAGACTTTTCTTTTTAAAATTAAAATATCAAATTTACCGACATGGGCAAAATGACGTCGGTATAGCGTAGTAAATGTTGATAACTGTAAATTTTCAGTTTATCGCCCAGGCCTACATAGAGTATAGAGAATTTATCTCAGCAATACTTACAAGTGCAGCAGCAACAACACCAAGTCTGCATCCATTTTGATGCTTCTGTTTCTTTCAGCTCTCACAATTCTGCAAAAGCTGGACCAAGGCAGACTGTTGTCTTGTTCCTGGTTTGGTCACTCACTCTTGTCTGCCTCCTCAATCCCCTAACAAGGGCCACCTCGTCCTTTTGTCTGCTGGCTCTACTATGGTAAACGTCTGTGAAATGAAGGCGTGGCTGGCTTGTATTTACAGCTAGCCAGCCGTACCTGGCTGGGGGTGTGTTTGTGTCGTAGTGCCATAAACTGTGACGTTTCTCACAAGACACAAAATCTAGGCCACCAGGACAAGATCTAGGCCACCTGGGACAGTGGAAAGAAGTTACAAGTAGCATATTCGCCCCTAGAGGTGCTAGTGGGAAAGCAGAGGAAGCCCTCTGATTTCCCGCTTCCATTCTCTCCCTAAAAACCCATTTAACCATCACAATTACTTTGAAATTGTTTAAGGTAAAAATGCTGCACAGTTCTGCTTTGAGTGAGGGTAGCCACGGCCTAGTCAGCTGGAGAGTCGGCTTGTGACCGAAGGATCGCTGGTTCAATTTCTCTGACTGGGCAGAGAGTTGTTGGCTGATGTGCCCTTGAGCCAGGCACTTAAAGGGGAACTTTGGTCATTTTCAACATGCTATTCTATTGCTCGATCTACCCGAGAAAAGCTTGTACTGGAGACGGCAGAAATTTTAGTGCAACCGAAGTCGAGCTTTTTGATGC
>JAPTYQ010041781.1:0-10815 GCA_029814465.1 Ostorhinchus cyanosoma
CACACACACACACACATACACACACACACACACACACACACACACACACACACACACACACACACACACACACACCCCTCTCCTGGAAGCTCAAATAAGCAGCTGGTCTTTTCTGTATCTCCTTTGCAGTCAAAACATCTTACATTAAAAAAAAACATTCTTGTGTATACTTGAATGACAGTAATGTCTCTCTCTGTGTAATAAAGAGAAAAATCTTTCAATATTTATAGGTTATTTTGATGCTATTATACAGGTCCAACCCACTTGAAATCCTTTTAGTCTGCATTTGGCCACTGAACCAAATCAGTTTAACATTCTTCATTGTTGATATTGTAGCAAACATTAATTTGATTGGGTGTTATTATTCATTTATGAATAATGAATTACCTTATAATTTTTAATAGCAAAATTAATCAATTTTACCATTAGTTAGAGAAACTCGTTGGGGCATCACCATTCATTTGGTTTAAAGTCAGAATAACGGGAAAAGACTTAGTATTAATAAATAAATAAATTAATTAATAATGCGAATCAGTTAATATCTGAAGTGTTACATGACTTTGAGATCTTTGTTTCAGTGAACAGTGACTTAAATTCAGGTTATCCAGACAAAGAAACACCTTACGACATCTGTAATCTAACTACTAATAAAGATATGAGTAATTGAAGAATGTACCAACACGTAAAACACACAGATGACACAAAAGACATTCATGAACAGACAAATATAGAGACAAATGGTTCAAATGGCGTATCTTAAGTTTGGTGGATAAGAGAAAGAATGGTATTAGGATTAGATGTATAATTAACTTCACCTAAACTAGGTTTCATCACCATGGGCTGAAAGACACAGTTGGACCACGTGGAGACCATGTTTTGGTCTGGGAGGAAAACACGTATTGAACGGGGAAGCGTCCTTTGTTGTTCGGGTAACAGAGTCCCACAGTGGCAGAAGATCTGGCAGTCGGTTTGGTCGTTGGATGGGAACACAGAGGAGGAGCAGAGGTCACACTGGCGGCCGGAGGTTCTTCTTCGGTCTGGGTCTGGCTGGATGGAGCTGATCGGAGGATTCTTCTCCGGATTCAGGAGTGATGCGTTTTCGCTATCAGTCTTGGAGGTTTCTTCCCGGTTCAGGGGGAACTGTATCCCGAACCTGAGTTCCACAAGCAGCAGGAGCTTGGGGGGTAGCAGCCGGAAATCACCATTGGTTGTGGCCCGTGTTGGACCAGCAGGAGCAGTCAGATTCAGGCAGGCCGTCTTCGTTAGAGGCGGCACATCAAAACTGAGGAACGGAGATGAGGGTTTGGGCTGGAGCAAACTCTGGGCCTCAGTGTCCGGAGCTGCTTTGGAGAAGCAGGCCGAAGTGGAAGTGTGTGTCAGGCGGTGTGCGTGCATTGTCGGGCACATCCAGAAAAGTGCATTGAAGAGCCGAAGAGGCATAAAGAGCAAGTAAAGAGCAAAGAAGAAAAAGCCGAAGAAAAACAAAAAGAAGCCAAGAGAGAAAGGAAAACATCTGTTTTATCCTTTGTGTTTCAGGGCGGTCCCAGGGGGCTTGTCTTGAGGTATGTCTTGGTTTCAGCGGGAAATTTCTAATCATCCCACTTCATTAATATTCACAGATTTGGTTAATTCTGCATCATCTCCCAATACATTCTTTCCCATATCCTTTACATCAGATCAAGTATCATATTCTTATCATTCATGATTTTAGCTTTCAAATGACATGAAACATGACAAATTTTCCACTAAATGGAAACAGGAAAATCATTTACTTAATGGTTAATCATGATATCTTGGTACCAACCAGACATTGAGTCTCTGGAATGGAAACACACAATCAAATATTACATATAAAACATATAAAAACCTGAGAAACAGTCATTTTGGGCTGGTTTCTTCTATTTTCTCTGAAGTCTGTGTATGACCTCCAAGTGGGTTAGGTGCAGCGAGAACAGGCACCGTGAGTGGGGGAAGAAACAGGGTCTGTCTTCCCAAAGTCCTTTTGATCTTTCCAAGTTTTGAGTCTTTCATTATTGGGGTGTCATCTCAACATGCATCAAGACCCAAACTTGTTTATCAGAGCCAGAGGGAACTCGTTTCATTGCAGTAAAAGTGTCACCTTTTACAAAGACCAGAGGTGTAGGGGAGTTCCACAGAATGCAGGAGAATGCAGAAAAATATCACCTTAGTGTTTTGAGGAATTTGGTCAGCAAGGAAGAAAGAGAGGGGGTCACCTTGTGTCATGTACGCTACAATGTCTTCAATATAATTCTTGCATTTCACAAATTCATTCCATGGGCCAGATTGGACCCTTCAGTGGGCTGGTTTTGGCACCCCTGATTTAATGTTTTACTAATTCTTTAAGTCAAACATTCTCTCTATTAAAGCTATTAAAGCTATTAAAAACAACATTTGATTACTAGCTGCTGTGTAAAATGATACATTAAGTAATGTCTTTTTTTTTACTTTCACTTCTTTCTGTAAACTGTTGAATTTGATTAAGGGATGTTTGTGGCAGCACTAAAAACAGCTCTTTGAATTTGGATGCATTCTGTCAAATTAATGGAGATTGTCTTGACATGATGGTATCATTGCACTTTTTAAGAGCCGCAGATTTGTTTAGTTTGAACCAGTCTTGTACTTGTTTTGCATTAACAACACTTGTAGTCTGTTAATATGATGTAACAATGAATAGTTTAACAGTATTTTTGTGAATCTTGCTGAACTCATTTATGTAAGTAACTGTCAAAAGTTTGGGCGCATCTTCTCATTCAATGGTATTATGTAGTTATTAGAAACATATGAGGCACTTGAACAGTAACCAAATGGCAATTGTGATTTTAATAAATCGCCTCAAATGTAGTAATAAAATAATTCAGGGCAGCTTGCAGGCAATTAATATCTGAAGCCAAATGCATTCAGCTCTGCCTCAGTTCTGTCCCCGGGTACAATATGTGAAAATTTGCATTGGATTATCTTTCTTTGCTCCTCTTCATCTTCTGTTTGCAACATAATATAATTGTTCTCAAGAAATGTAAATACACTGTCAAAGTAACCAGTTGTTATCAGTTCAAATGCTCTCTGTGGGGTTTGGACTCTTTTAAGAGACAGTGAAACAACTCTTAATTAGTGGAAATTATAATGTTCAGCAAAACTTGGTCTTGTGCAAAATACAAAGCCGCAGCTGATGATCACATTTTTCAGCTTTGGAGGTGAAATGTTGCAGTGACGCAATTGCTCCACAGACTTATTTCAGAGACTTTTACTTCAGACCTATCCTTCTCTGTTGATCCTGACTTCAATTTTGCTGTGTGCGTCGAAGAAACACAGATGTATGGATTAATTTGTGAATCAGCAGAGAGCCACAGGTTATAACAGTCCCATATAAACTGGGCTTTGGAGTCTAGAATGAACTAATTAGATTTGGTGGCCAAAGGTCAAGAGTATTGTAACCTCACTAAACACATTTGTGGTATATCGCCTATTAAATGGGTGGACTGCAAAAAATTTGATACAAGAATATGGGGCACATCTGACTGAACTTCACATTTTTGACAAAGCCACCGGAGAGGGACTCACGAGCCACTTGCACCTCATACAGTTCATGCAAATCTAAGTAAAATGTGACTGCAGCACAATACAAAACAGGCTTACTGTATCTGTAACATTCTGTTTTCTGCCTGTTTCTCACTCTATGTCCTCTCACCTACTCCCTGCTCCACCTCTGATTACCTGATGAACTTCACCTGTGAGAACACCTGTGGCTCATCAGGGGAGGTGTATAAAGCTCAGCTCAGTCCTTCAGCCTTTGCCAGATTGTCATTTGCCTAGCAAGACTTTCCAGTGTTTTTCTCTGCCTGTTTGTGCAGTTTGTTCTGGCCTGTTTTGCCTGTCTGTAGTCCTGACCCCTGCCTACCTGATCTTACCTGCCACCTGAACCCTTGGTAACATAACTGTTTTTGTCTGACTTTGATTCTGGATCTGCTCCCTGGCCTCTGACCAGTTTCTGGCCCCTGACCACGTCATCTGCCTCTACCTCTGGTTCCATTCTCCCCTGTCTGGTTCTGACCTTTACTTGCCCCTGACTCTGCTCCTGCATGCTCCTTGTCTGCCGCTCACTTGCTGTGAGTGTCGCCGTTAACCCTACTTGGATCTGTGTGTCTCTCCTACCTGGAGCTCCATGGAGTGCTAGTGCTGCTAGGCTCTTCAAAGACTGTTTGGAACTCAATTTTTCTGTCCAGTAGTATCAATAGACTGTTCTAAATTAAGTTCAATCTGTTGTGGTCTGCTTTTGGGTCCAGTCTCTTGTGACATGAAGGAGGGGCGGCAGGCAGTATAGTTTGGACTCATTGAAATGACAATGCCACCTGAGGAGAAGGCCCCAGGACCTATATCAATTTAACACCTGTACATAAGAAGGCCGCATAGGTCTGGACATATAAGGCAGGGGATGTGATTGATTACAACCAAGTCCTTTATTTTTACACACAATACTTGAAAAAAAAATAGGCCAACATAATAAACTTAAAATGAAGTTAAAACATTACACTCAAAACAGTAAGCAGACCAAAGCAACAAAACAAAAAAAAGCAACGAAATGAAATTAAATCACAGCAAACATGCACAGCAAAATACAATGGAATAAGCAAAAAAAAAAAAACAAAACATGCAAAGCAAGCAACAGCAAAATCATGCAAGCAAGTTAAGCAGCAAGATAACACACATTCAGGCTTCACTTACCAAACAAGCAGAATAAATCAAAATTACAAAAAAAGAAAAGATTATCTGAGGTCACTTAACTCATGCACATGCAAGCTGGTTGCCGTGCTGCAGCATGCACGCGCCAGACAGTGAACAGGAAGGGCCCGCAAGATGGAACCCCGTTGACACACTGGAGGACAAAACAATGGCACCTTTGAAGACAGAGGCAGCAGGCTAATGTTGCAGGTCCCGCACCTTTACAAAGATTACATTTTAGCGATAATTCCTATAAGGAAACCACACTTTTTCCAGGTATGAGTGTCTCACCTGCTGGCATAAGGACGTCTACATGTGGACAGCTGGAGGAGGGGGTGGCATGGCACCCTGGGAAGATCCCAGCATCAGCCTGAATTATAATTTAGGGTCAGTGCTAGCCTGAAGCCCGAATTAAAGCAGACAATGGGAGGACCTACCCGAGAAGGAGCCCGGAGCACACAAAGCCGGCTGCACGCACTGGCCGGAGGGCGATGAAGATTAGGTGCTTAACAGCTGCAGGAAGATGCACCAGCAGCTCTGAGTGGATAACGGGTAAGCAAATGGAGCACAAGCCCCAACAATGGTCGGTTTAGCAGCACGCCATTTCTAAGAACCCACCCGAGACTGAGAGTCCTGCGTGGATCACTCACTATGCTTTATAGACTCTGTCGGTGACACCCACAAATCACCTACCAGGTGCGCACCAACATGCCACACTCTGATGGAATAGTGACAGGCAGATACTGAAATGAGCATTCATCTTAGTCATCTTGCAAAGTTTGGTCCTGTATAGAGTATGAAGAGAATTTTGTTTCTTTATCCGTCAATCAAAAACAATGGATTTGCAACCAAAAAAGAGATTTGAGAGCAAAAGACAGTAAGTTGTAATAAAAAAAACTCCTTTTGCTTATAAATCAGCCCTCTTTGCTTGTGAGTTCAAAACTTTTGCTTGCAACTTCAAAACTTGTGCTTGCAAATCTAACAGCACTTAATGGGTGGGGCCTATGCTGATGAAAGAAGAGTTTTATTGGTGGGTTTTTCCTGGCTCCAGCTTCCGTGTTAAACCACTTCTCCGTTGTGCTATGTTTCTGTGAGGTAAGTTGATAATTTATTGCTCTTTGACATTGAAATGCATGTCATAAGTTATGGATTACACTAAATAGTGTCAGTTACAGCCTGTACATTCACGGCCTGAGCAGAGGACGGAATGAGTGAGTGACAGGAAGAGTTTACAGCAGATGGTGGACTTTAAACAGAAGTGATGCTGACGGAACCAGGACCTCGGAACCAGTTCTGTTTAAAGATCATGGAACTGTCACACCTGTCATCAAACCTTGTCTCGTTTTCCTTGGTTGTCTGTTAGTTCCTGTTTTATTTTGAAATATTAATTCTCCTCTCGTTTCAGAGCACTTGCCCTTCCTCGTGTTTCACCTGAACCCTGCCCTAATTACCCATTGTCTCCACCTGTTCCCCATTACCCCCATGTGTATTTAAGCCCTGTGTCTTGTCTTGTCAATTGTTGGAGTATTGTTCTTGTGTGCTTATTTGTTCTTTCCGTGCCGTGGATTGTGATTTTCTGGATTGTCTTCGTTGTCTCGCCTCGCCTGTCGTCCACGCCTGTTTCCTGTTCATGTTTTTTTACCGCCACTTCACCCCCGGACTTTGTCATTAAAACCACTTCATCATATTTAAGTTTTCTGTGTGTTGCATTTGGGTCCTCACCACCGCCGTGACACTTACAATATAGTGTCACTTGATGTGCAATGGGATCTGTATAAACACCTTTTGCCATAGTCCCAAGACCTACCACCTCTGTCAGTTTACTACTCCCTGTTAGGGGTAACCCCTTCTGTATTTTACCTTTGAAGATTGACTGCTCCATCTGATTCAATTCTGCATCCTTCTCTGTAACATTTCTCCACACTTGATGAACCCTCGACACATAAGCTCTAAAGTTTTCTTCCTGTCCCCTTGGCTCAATCAGAATATTATCTGGATATGCATTGGTTAGAAATGTCTCTCCTAAAGCTCTCCACACTTGACCTCTATTTGCAGCACACAACTCAACATCATTCACCGCTGTCCCTATATAATGACTACATCCAGATTTTTGTACAATTTTCCCATGCCTGGGACCCCAAGTACATTAGCCAAAATTCTTTTAATATCCCCTATAACCGGATGTGTTCTAACTATAATTTTCCTCTAACTTTGAAATCCAGGGATGTGCTCCCTCTTGAGGTGTTGGTAATTTCTCCAGTATGTCTGACATGTCTGTATTCTGTTAAGGTTTATACTGGACAGATTTTATTTGATGTCTTCTCTATTATTAATCACAAATCATATTTCCTGCTCAGCTTTTGGATGTCTTTTCTGTAGAATTTTCCCCTCTATCTGTAACTCTTCTAAGTGATTCTCCAAATTACTTGGCTTCCTAGGTTAAATGACACTGTTCTATAGCCCTCTCCACTTTTTCCAAAGCCTCTCTTTTGTTCTCCCTAGTTCTAGTTCTGGCTTTTGCAGGAAAGAAACCTCTTAAGTATGAGAAACTGTCACCCCTGACTCTTCATCACTATCCATACTTTCACTAGAGCTAACATCCTTTTTCTTACATAATTTGCTTTCCCTTTTCTCTGCTTTGGTCAATATTTGTCTAATTGCTGGATCATCTCGACCCATATTCTCCTCCTCATCAGTCTGATCATCACTCACAATTTATATTCTCTTATTTGCCCCTTTAATATTTATCTTTCTTTTAGAATTTGGATACATTTTTATAGTTGTCTCTGCTTTCCCCATCTCTATTACTTGCTCGTCTCATTTTTAATACAATATTTCCCTTCTTGACTAATCATTGGAAGCTGAGGATAAAGGTCCCTATGTTTTATTTCTTCTGCATAAGGTGGAGGACTTTTCACTGGGGCAGTATGTGAGAAAGGTGTGTTAATTTCTGCCATTACCTTTTCTGTTTCCTTCACCTTCTTTCTGATTTCCTCTGCTCCACTTTCCCTCTTTTCTTTTGCCTACTTTTGTCCCTCATTTTCAAATAGCTGGAGAATGCCAAGCTCTACTTGTCTCTTTCCTTAGTTTTTTTCCCTTTCTACCTGTCTTTTCCTCTGCTTTATATGTTTTCACTAGCACTTCTAATGTTTTAATTACTTCTGGGTTAAGAGTCCCTTCCACTGGCCAAGGCTGCTCAATATTTGGCCAATGTTTACTCCATTTCCCAGATATATATATATTTTTTAATACATTTAGCAAGAGAATTATTTTTCTGTACCTCCAATTCAGTAATTAGTTTTGGACTTTTAATGTCTATTTTTGACATTGCAATAATTATCTTATTCTTATGCCCTGTAAATCTAAAAGCTCACTAATTACATATGATTTATAAATACTATAGTATCACAGCCAATCAAAGACGTAAAACAAATTTGTAAACTCCAGTGAAACCCAAAACTCAGTCCACAACAAACCTATCTAAATAACTCACTATTGAAAACCCTAATCAACTACAATCAAGTCTTGACCAAACACAACCAATGAACCTCAATATTCATAACTCTCAAAATTATTTAAACCCCCAAATTAATTTTACCACAAATAGACAGTTAATCCGAATCAATCAAATAGTTGTGGATGCTCAATCAATTGCCAAGCCTCCGAATCAGTGAAGCATCTGTTTTGTGTAAATGCATATAAGCATATCTCATCAAATTTAAACTAAAAATATCTTATTACAACATCCGATGACAATGAAATACTATGAGCCTGCATGTAAGGCAAACTAAATACCAATGGCTATTACTGAGATGATGCACGCATATGCAAATACAGGTGTTTGGTGAAAGAGTTTGTGGATAAATCACACCGGCCTTAGTGTGAGTGGATGTCGGATCTCCTCCTTTGATGTCCTCCTCCAGTCATTAGGCCTTCAGGGATGCAGTGATTAGGGGTCATTTGGTGGATCTCTTCCCCCACTCCCATTTGTCAGATGACCCCAGCAAAGGAGAGAAAAAAACACGAATTGAGTGTCTTATTCAGTAACAATCTGCCAGCATTCAGGTAATCTTAATCTATTCCATCATCTTTCCCTAAGTGTTTCCGCCCTAAGCCATAACTAATGACAAACTCTCTGTTACTTTCCGTCCGACATCACTTCTCTCTTAAAGTCACAACACTCAACTTTACTCCTACACTACCTTATCTATACATTATCATACATATATAATCAACTTAAACATTTTAAACCTACATCACAACCATTTAGGATGAAGGCAGAAGAGTAGGGGAACGGGCCTTCCTCCTCACACCCTCTTCACAGACAACACGCTCATTAGCATTCCAATCACCCCATCTCTGGATCTCAACCGACTCCTAATAAAATTTAGCCCTTCAAGGAGTTAACCCCTACCTAAACTCCTTTAGAATCAACTTGCCCCAACATAGCCAAGCCCAAACAAAGAAAGATCACCCAAAAATCAGAACCATATCTTCTCCATCAACAGTTAAAACATCAAATGTTCTGTCCTCTGACAGTTAAACTCCTCTCCTTCAACCAGCCATTTATTACCCCTGCATGCAGAACTAAATACTCCCTTACTTCTCCTCTCTCAGAACCCCCACAGCTTTACCTACAATGCATCTTTCTCTAAATAAACCCTCACATCCATAAATGTCCCTCACTGACACACTTATCAAAATTACCTATTATCCTCCATTACTTCCATTATTATTATTATCACTATTATTTTCAGATTACTCAATTTAACAAATCTTCAAATTTTCTATCTTTCTATTTTCCCCTATTTAATACCTACTATACATTTGAATATCTTATCTTATCCTATTTTATCTCCTCTCATAACTCTATCTGCTCTTTCAACAAAATATTCCACACACAGAGACAAAACGGAATAAAAAGGAAAAGAGACCATACAGTCAAACAATCATTCTCCCAACACTATCAACCCCATGTTCCCAATTCTAATAAACTTCATCAAGAACTTTTGTTTTCCCTTTTTATCTCTGCCTATGTTGTACTCATGCTTATACAACCGAATGTCCTCCAGAACTTCTGTGGAGCTGTGCACTTCCATCCTTTCTGCACTTCTCACTGCCGTTGATGTGGTCAGTAGGATCTGTAATGGACCTTCCTGCTCCAAAATGGTCCTGTTGCCCTTCTTCCTTTGATGAGGACTCAATCTCTCTGCGTCTGATTTCACCAGGTCTCCTGAAACAAAATTAGCAAACGACACTTCCCTACTGGTTAGCACTTTACTCATATATTCTACCAAAGTTAATATTCTCCTTCTCCACTTCTCTTCAGTTTCTTGCTTATTGTGACATATCACTCCATCATCCCTACTGATTATGAATGACAAATAGAATCATTTATGTGATTTGTAAAATGTGAACCATTATCATTATACCTTCTCTATAGGATTCTAGATCTCAACAATGAAAATGAACAATTAGGGGTTTATTTGAGTATAAACAATCCCATCATTAATCCCCAGAGGGACATTCAATTATCAAGCGTCTCATACATGTTCATTTACACTTTAATATAAACCAACAATGATCTTAAAATTCCTTCAAATATTATTTTTCTTCACTATATCAACTGTGAAAGAAAAGAACCCATCTTGAACACCATTTGTAGAAGCTATTTATCAATTTATTTTCTCTTTTAACACCTATTATTTATTTTCTTATTAATCTAGACCCGAAGAACCTGAATGGTTTATACTTTGTATCAGTTAGTCATATCAGTCAGTCAAAAAGTCTGTCAGTCACGTAGAAAAACAAAAATAGGCCTTAATTCTTGTCTGCCTGCAAACTGTTAGAAAGTTAGTTTATTAGAAGCTCCAGGAATGAGTGTGGATTCAGCTCAGTCTCAAAGTTGACAAATGTATTTAGATCACAAATAAGATGGACTCTGCGCAGAGGACTCCCCAAACAAAAGAGTCCAGATCATCACATGAATTCCACATTTATCCCCTATGGGCGGGCTCACCCTTACAAATGGGTTGGTCTTTACCTTAGCTTCATCTACATAGATCAAACAGATGGTGG
>JAPTYQ010041789.1:0-10815 GCA_029814465.1 Ostorhinchus cyanosoma
TCCTCTCCTCTCCTCTCCTCTCCTCTCCTCTCCTCTCCTCTCCTCTCCTCTCCTCTCCTCTCCTCTCCTCCCCTCCCTGTGATGTTGGTTATATAAGAGGTTGGCGTGCTGATGTGATGTGAGGGGAAGTGTTGAGTCGGCCGATCTGCTCAGAAACACATCGCCAAATACACACACACACACAGACTCACAAATACACACTGAAACGCACACTCACTCCTGCAAGCAAGAGCTGCATGCAAGCTGGCCTTTTAGCACGACTTCTATTCCTGCTCAGACGTCTTGTGTGTGATGTGGAAACCGAATATTTCAGCACTAACATGATGGTAATTTATGACGTTGTTTAAATATTCATTAATACGTACAGAGCACGGGCAGCAATATAAGGACGCCGAAGCTTTACATCAGTGAAAATGGACAAATGTCTCCAAGTGAAACTGATGGGATTTAATGCTAATGTAAGCGCTTTCTATGTTTATTTGATTACTTGTAAGGGTTCAGTTATTTGCATTTTTCTCAGACATGATACAATACATTCCCTATAACCTACTTTAAGTCCATCAAGGGGTTAACGGAGGTTAGTTATGGTAATGATCTCACTGAACATTCCTACTCCGATCTAAAGTACTTAAGTCTTGGGCTGATGCTTTTGGAATTTATCCTACAGATCAGTTTTTGATGTTGTATTTTATTGATAATATATATATGAGTGCTTGTATGAAACTGGGTTTATTTTGGTGTCTGGCACTTTTACATCTGTTTAGACCAAATAGTACCACAGAAACCAGTTCACACCAGTTCTTACGGCATTTGGTGTGTGTATGTATGCATTTTCATCCTTTCGCTTGTTATTCAATGCCATTTAGTTGCATGTCAATGTACGCCAAGATCTCCAGTTTATATATCCATAACCCTAACCCTAAACCTAACCACTAATCGCTTGGTGTTTGACGCGATGTGAACATGCACACGGAAAGCTTATAATGCGTACAGATAACACGCCAGTTAAAAGTGACGTGTATATTGACAGTTTCATGATATCACGTTTGAATAGAGAGTAAAAGCCAAATTGTCACTAAATATACATAAAAAACTTTTAAATCATAAGTTCAGAAGCCAAAATATATCAGAGTTGTGGTTAAGTTGCTATTTATTATGTTTCCTGAGTATTTGGGTTGTCAGATACTTGTCATTCCTTACAGTTTTCCTTATTTTTGCAGTAGGATTATGTTTATCTAATACACTTAGAACAAAGGAGGACTTCTTTATCTTCACTGTACCATGAATCCATTCATTATCTGGGTCCACAGGTCCACTCAGACAATGAAACCCGGCCCCTCTGGTGTCACACTCCACCTCCTGAGCTATATAAACACACACACACACTCCATTTTAGATCACACAAATGAGACAGCAGCATGTGTGGAAGGAAGGACGCAGATACTGGAAAGCATGAGTGAGACTGCCTGGCGACCATACGGCCTCGATCTCACTCTAATAGGCCTATTAGTCACAGAAACAGACTGTGAGTGATTATGAGCAATAAGGCTGTGTAGAGAAAGAGCACTAAGGGAAATGATGGCGAAGGCGGAAAGGTAGAGTAGAAGATAAGGAAAAAGGAAAAAGCGTAGAAAACAAACAGGTACGAGGAAAAAGCAGGAAATGTAGAAGAGAGGCGTCCCCGAGCTGCTATTATCGCTCTGCATAAAAAGGTTAATGAAGTCATTTAGCTTTTAAAAAAAGCATCGATGCAGCTGGACGTGCTCAAGCCTCCCGCCATACATCAGGCAAATCAAATAAAAACCGGCCGGACGCTGGTATTCGGAGGCGGACATCGCGGCGGGCTAATAGGCCTCGACGCTAAAGACGCCCATTTGTCAACATCAGCCTGGCAGCGCAATATAGATCCATCCTGGACGCCTGTGTGGGTGTGTGGTTAGGCCCATCAGCGCCATCGCCACGGACGCGACATGTGGCAGCGGTCGCCATGGCTACAGCCGATGCAGCTCGGAGGCTCGTTCTCATTAAGGAGTTAATTACCTGCTGTGGAAATATTTTTCACCTACCGCTGATGAGGTCGGCGCTAACAGACAGCTGAGGGGCAGAGCTGCTGTTTTCGCCGCCACCGCCGCACAACGACTAAATCAAAGGGTTTTATTTAATAACAGTATTTAGACGAGATGGTAGGGAAATTACGGAAGTGACAAAATGTGATATGATGAGTTATGACTTTTATTTACACGAAACATGAACACGCTTGATGATTTATTTCAGTCCGTTTCTCCTCTTTCTGTTGCGCAGCTTTTCTATTGCTACCATTTAATTCCATCTATTCTTCCATATATAATAAAAAGGAACTGATAACAGCTCTGTTTGTGACTAGTGCATGATATATACCGTCTGTCATCAGCTCAAAAACAGGACGAATTGAATATTTATACATCATTTTAATTTCAGTTTTGTTGGAAAAAGGCCTGGTTACACGCTGCTTATTTTATCGTAACATACTTGGATGTTTCTTTCTCGGTAACAGATGTGCTGTGATGTAGGGAAGCAGTAGCACTCAATAAAACACAATACAAACAGCTTTATTAATCCCACTAGGGGCAATTTGTTTGAGCAGCTTGCTGTACACATAACGCAACATACAAACAAGCAAACAAAGCTAAACATGATCGATGGACTCTAGAAGCTGGATTTTTTTTATCCAACAATGACCAAAAAAAACAAACAAAAAAAGCATTGGACTCTGGGTCCCCTGATGGGAAAAGAGAGAATTAGCTCATAGGTATGATCGCCACAATCCACAGTGCTTTGGTTTGGTTTGCGAAATACAAAGGAATCCCAGAATTAACCCTTTATCAGGCAAGTGACTATTTTTGGTCATTTCCACACACATTACCAGACAGTGACATCAACAGTTACAGTGAGTCCTGTTCTAAAATATATGTTCCTTTCCCAGTACATATGTTTTTCATGCATTTTTAATATTTACTTCTTGGATTTATTTATTTATTTTATACTTGCGGGTAAGGAACCGACTATGGTTACTTTATTGACCTTGATTTTCTAAATGACAATAACATTTTTTGAAAAAATTCACAAAAGTAATAAACTCTTATGTCCCCCAATAGCACACGAAGGTTGAAATGTTGAATTTCAGAGTATTTCTATGAGTGAACTATAAAGGCTTAAAGGTCATGTTATACAGATGGATGTTTCAGCAAATTTACACTCTTACATGAAATTATCCCTTTACAGCATGGGTGTCAAACATACGACCCATGGACCAAAACTGGCCTCCCAAAGGGTTTAGTCTGACCCCCAGGATGGATTTGCAATCATGATCACGTTTACATATGGACGAGTGATGCATTAATGTGGACGGGGCGTTCCTGTTGTTTAAAATGTGGTCAATATCTGAATTTATGTGATTTGTGCTGCTCCTATGAGTCACATATGAGCACAAAAGTCAGACTTTGGGCTATTTTTGTTATCCACAACACTTTGTGACTGTTTTTAGCAAAGGAGACAAACTAAAAACTATCTTGAAAAAAAAAAACATTAATAAATGGAACCTGATCTCAATAGTTCCATCATGACTTATTTATTGGTGAAATCCACTATTCATGCAGATGATGTATACTATGTGCACTTTTACTTCAACAATACATATTTTAAACCTCTTTATTGTATGTTTAATATATACATAAACCGTTTCATAATGCATGTGTGCACATGTTTAACCTTTATCCTTTGTTTCAGGCTGCTCCTCCGAGCTTAAATGCTGTTCATGGAATATTTCTCAGTTAAATAAAATGGCAGGATATTACAGCAAAGAAATTCCCACAGATCTTGAAAACACTCGATGTGAGCGTAAAGGTTAAGTGTGGAGCTATTTGGGGTGTAACGGCCTTAGCCTAACATTTACAGTCAGTTATACTCTGGCCATTATTCGCCTGTTAAACTATGATGTCATTTCCTGTGTCCGGGTTGACTTCTGTTCATGCCTCTGTGCTGTTCTACTGAGTCCATAAAATACACCCATTTGTTATTTTACAGCTTTACATGTGATGATAAAGACTACAGGAAGTGGAAGAAGTTGACAACATTATAAGACTTAAACAAGAAACAAGTGGTGCCAGGCACAACAAACCCCACCCCTCGCATGTATTTCACCCATTATGAGTAAATGGAAAGATAAAAAAAAAAAAGAAAAAAAATCATAAAAAATTTGAACTTTGATCTACTTTTCCCAGAATGTAATGAGATCTGCTCTGGGTCACTGGAAATTTATAAACCCAATACTGTATGAATTGAACCAGCAGGTTAGCTGCTAAAATGTTTACAAACCAACAAACCAATCCACAAATAAAACCCCTGGCCTTCCCTTTTGGGGACCGGGTATGAATAAAAAAGTTAGCACAGTACTTCACATCATATCAGTTATATCAGATCTTCATGGATTCTCCTGATAAACAATATTCTCTTTTTTCACAACATACACTATATGGACAAAAGTATTGGAAGATGTTGAATTCCAGTTTTTCAGGATACAAAACCATAATGACTCATGTCAGAATATAGTTTTACTTGCATGTTGACCCAATAGGGACCACGACTTCTAGATGTGGTAGTTTTTATGCTGAGGAGAGCTCGTGTTTGGGAAAAAATGATAGTCCATATTTTATAATTACTGACATAAAAATTGTTTGGTAAATCATTCTTTAAAATTTAAATGATAATGAATATTTCCCATCACGCAGCATGGTACTGTGCTTTCCATCGGCCACCATGGGCATAGTGACATGATTGTAAGGCTAATGTATTCCAAAAATTACTGATATCTTCTAAAATATTGGTTCTATCAACTTGTCATTTTTGTTAGTCTCTTCTTTGACCAAAAATATAAATGTATGCCAAACATTATGAAAAATATCATTGCATTGGTTAGTTAGGTTTTTTTTTTTTTTTTTTTTTTTTTTTAATCTCTGCTTCCAAAATGCCTCAGAGATGTTTTTCATTTTTGGTTTTAATTTCTCTCAATGTAGATTTGTTTTTGTTTGTTTTTCATCTGTGACTATGACTTAAAATTTTCTACCTCTAAATTTCTAAAATATTTTTTCGTGCTTTTACTGTAAATAATATTTTTTTTACCACAACTACCCATGTACTTTTTTCACATCCCACTGAGGAAGAAAAACCTCCCATTTAAACTTTTGATGTGTCCCAATATTTTTGACCATATAGTTTAGAAGCATCTTTAAAGTCTGATGGGAGATAAAATCATAGTCATGGATTAAAAATAAAACAAAGTCAGTGTTGAGAGAAATTGCGTGATGACCATCTCTGAGGCATTTTGGACAAAACTAACCAATGCAGTGATATTTGTCCCAATATAAAAGTATATTATGACATTTGTCCTTATTGTTTTGTCCCAGTACTTTTGTCCATATAGTGTATGTGGTTTCCAATGCAGAGGGAAGGTATGATGTATGTCAACACACAGGTGAGCAGAAAGGAAAGCCATGCACGGCTGTAAATGGACCAGGAGCGTAAACAGTATTAAAACTGCATTTTTCATTCATTTTAAAACTCTGATGGGACACATTAAGCCACCAGACACACACACACACACACACACACACAAAATATGGTGTTTACTTCCTCCAGATATTGTCAATACTGTGATAATGTTGATCCAAAATTATGCAGAAATGAAATTCCTAGTCAGACAACAACTCAGAGCCATCACACACAGCCTAAGCTTCCGGAAACCACAAAAACTACAGGAAAATTTAGGCTGGAAATTTCCTGTATTTTATTAGGAAACTGTGAAATGTATTCTAGGATTGTTATGTAATCTTTTGGCGAAATCCCCCAGTTTTCCAGTATTTAACCAATTTAAAATCAGGGCTCATTAGACAATTTCTAATATTTTGACTATTTTTAAATAAGTGAAAAATAAGTGGAGCCCACTTTGAGTCCTGCCCTGTTGAAAAGCACTTTCGCCCTCATACTCACTAGTTGCTTTTCCATTGGATATATTCGCAAAACTTTACCGATATTTACTAAATGTAGGAAAAACAGAAACGCGTAATGTCGGTTTTTCCGTTAAATCACAAATGTGATTTGTTTATTATTGTGACGTGGCACGAGAAGTCATTCCATAAACATGGCGACGAACGTAAATATGTTGTTTTACAGATATGTTCTTTATTATTATTTAATATTATATATTACCCCTCTATCCCGTACTAAATTAAAAAATGAGTTTGAGACCCCTGGTGTAAATGCAGATTTTTCTGAAACTGGTCACATCTACTCAAAGTTGTCTTTGAAAACAGAGGCGGAAATATCCGTTTTCTGAAATACCTGGACTAACTTTCGATCTTTTTTTTTTTTTCCAGAAATTTGTATGAAAAAAAAATAGTAAAAAAATGGAAAGCACGTGAGCATGTGTGAAATTTGAAAAGAATTAGGTGAATAGTGTCCGACATAATGTCAAGGACTGAATCTGCCAGGACTTTCTAGATCCTCCTTTTTCGTATTTCTTATCTGTAAAACTGTAGAGCACCTGCTAGAGATTATATGTCTATCTGTTCTCTGTAACTTCTCACAGCGTCATGTTTACACTGCTGTTTTTTCTGTTCAGTACTGACACACATTTCCTTTGTTTGATTTGATTTTAAAGTATTTTCATTCCACTGCTGCTAAAGTTCTTTCTTTTACAACCGTTTTTTAATTGCTGTTTGCACATGGCACGACACCTGCCCTTTTATGGTGTTTAGGGGCGTGGTCACATAATTGCAAACAATCAACCACACCTGCATTTAAGTAATAAAGTGAGATTGAACATTTATCACACCTGTGTCAGAGCTGATCTGGACCTCAAGAACGTTTCCTCTTAACGAAAAAATAAGAGACATTTCAGAGACTGTTGAGCCCAAATGTCTCCTCATTTCTAGATTTTTCCACAAACTTTGAACCCGTCTACAGGGATCTGCTCCCATTCAGTCACAGTGAGCTGGTGATGAGACCTGGCTTCCACTCAGTTCATCTCAGAGGTCAGGGTTCAGGTTTTCCACCCTAAACTGGGAAAACCACATGTCCCAGATGTGTCTCTAACTGAGAAAACATATTGTCCATGTAATGAGCAACAGTTTATGATGAGAACTACTGCCACGGTGAGCGCGGTTTTCTCACCTGATGAAGAAGATCAGCCTCACGGATGTAGTTTTATTGGCCAGGGTTGGAGTCGTTGCTGCTGAATTCCGCACCATACTGGCTTTGCTGACCCGGGTCCAGGTCAGGGGGCAGCAGCCTCAGCATAGAGTCATCAATAATGGCTATAAAGCACAATGTCTTGCTTTTTCATTTCTGGTGACTTGTTAATTCTTGTTGTTGTGATTTTGTAAGTGAAAATAAAAATGATTAATAAAAATGATTAAAAAAAAGCAGAGTGTCTCAGGTTTCAGAAACCATTGGAATATTTGTAATTGCACAAAGGCTGAAAGAGTCATGTTAATCTAAACTGCACATGCACAGGACATGTCAGACCTGATTTAAAATGGGTACATAGTCCGGACACTGAAAATAATAGTGCATAATGAGCAAGAATTGCTATTGACTATCTCTCACATGAATAACAGGGCTGGAAATGGATCATTTAAAGTAAAGTATATTAAATGCAACAAATTGAAATGTGTGAAATTGTCTAAAAAATTTGCCTTCAGCCCATCATTAAAATTTTTTTTTACGATCTAGAATCAGATGGGATCTTTATTTTGTCAGTAATTCGTCGCACGTAAACATGCAGCACACACCGAGTCACAAGAAGACTCACCAGCCGACCCGGCCATGGCTAAGCAACCCTACTGTTTTCTAATATTCAAAAAATATCCTCTCACCTTCTGCAGGTTTTTATCCTTTTTATCCTACAATCTTCTACTATACTTCAACTTTTTACTTCACTACGACTTTTATGTCTAAATTGCACCAGTTTTTAGCGCTGTTTCACAATCAATGGTCAATAAATACTATGTACCTTTATACCTGTTGACTCAAATTCCTATTTCTGTTATGTGTTACAGTCAAATTAACCCTCTCCACTTAATATAGCAGGAACAGGCAACATTTGTTTTGAATATACTTGGATAGAAATGCAGATGTGAAGGATTTTCCAAGGCAGGAAAATAACACACAGAGCAGAATCTGCACGACTGAACAGTGAGTTTTTTTGTCCGTTATCGTGAACATTTGTTCCTCTTGTTATCAGAGGTGTTTCCTGTGACGTTTGAGCTCTGAATTAATCTGTTGTCCTACATTTGCGACACATCCCTCCCTCATCAGTAATGCTGCATCACGGTGTGGCAGTAAGTAGGCAGCAAATAATCACTGTAAACATGATCGCAATAATAATGACGGTAATTGCCTGTGCTAACTCTGCCAGCAGCTCTCCAAAGCCCTGTTTGTTTTCTGATCCCTCTTCACAGGAGTCATTTTGGTCTAATGGTCCGTTTAATCTGCCTCTTTTTCTCCCTCTCTCTCCTCCCTCCGTCTCTGTTCCCTCCTTCTCTTTGTCTGAAATGGAGCATGCAACACTAAATGGAGATAATAGAGGCTCCATTTTGCGGCTAAGAGGGTAATTTGCTAACTCTTTGAAAACATAATTCTCATAACGGCATAACAGACCCGATTGTTCTTTTGTTACTCTATTTGTCACAAGTCTAATTCAATAAGCCTTTGCTGTTGTTGTTATTCCTTTTACAGGACATTTAGTATTTTAGAAAAGTACCATTTCTGACACTTATTGACCTTGAAGTGATGGTAACAAATACATTTCTTCCAGTGACTAGGAGATATTTCTAGAGGCAGGGTTTTGTTTAGTTTAGAGTTTGACTAAAACATGAGTGAAAACTTTAAAATTTGTACTAAATATGCCTTTAGATAAACAGCAGTGGACTCCTAATTTTGAGGTTCCCAGTCCTAATGTCCACCTTAAAAGACTAACACTATTAGAGATTCATCTGTGAATAGTTTAGGAGGGTTTAGGATTGTCCCGATGTGAAACGGAAGGGACTGAAGACTCGATCACAGACGTTTTGAGCTTGTTATCGCTACTTTCCATAAGTCAGCACCTAATGCACACTTTACCTGAAGACATTACCCACAATTCATGAAGTTATGACCTCAATTTCAGAGTTACTAGTAAAAGCCTCTAAGCTTTTTCTGACATTTACATTAAAACTCTACATCAACAAAGATTTAAGAGAACAATCAGAGCAATAAAAGGATCGGATCGTGCAACACTTCATCAACCGTTTATTTTTACTTTATCGTGCTGAATTAGTGCTTTGATCCTTTGATAATTAAAAAATCCCAAACAGTCCAACATTTACAACTGGGCAGTGGCACAATGATTAGCACAGCTGTATGTTTTGAATTCATTTTCTAGCTTCAGTGACAGTTCACGGCTCCAGATAAAAATAAAAGTCTTATTTCGAGAAATCTTGCCTAGATCATTTTTCACTTGTTCCATTGGCAGATATTTTTACTTAATCCAAGATTTATTTATTTATTTTTTGCTTAATTTAAAATATTTTTTGATTAATTCAAGCCAAAAAAAAAAAATCTGCCAGTGGAACAAGTGAAAATGATCTTGGTAAGATTTCTTGAAATAAGATTTCTTTTAAGTTCTTATATCTCACTGAAAAGTTACTCTTTAGTTGATTATGTCTTATTTTAAATGTGATGACATATTTGGACTTGAAATGAGAAAAATACACTTGGCAAGATTTAGACTTTTGCAGCGTGAATCAATGTTGTAGAAGATGGCGGTGTTTCCGTGTTCATTTTGGAGCCTCTGAACGTCCAAATGGGTCATATTTGATGACCTTGAAAAGATGAAAAACTACACTTTATTTACATGTATTAGTAGGATTAGTGGATGAACAGGTATTAAGCATTTTAGATCAGTAGATGCTTTTGGTCACCAGTGGATGTTTGGGTCTTGATGGGTCAATAAAACTGCAGCGTTGACCTCCTCTGACCCTCACTAACGTTACCACGCTCATAAGCTCATACAGATGTGATAATGGTGTAAACTGTTGGTTTAGCTAAGAAGACATTGCATGTTATGTTCTGTAATGTTAAGTGTAAATTATTCATCGTGGGAAACTAAAAGTCTCCGCTGAAATTAAGACTGGAGACAGGATACATTTTTTATATCAGTGGGTTAGAAGCTTTTAAAATCAGGGGGATCCAACCCACTGGAGTAATTAAACATTCAGATTTAATTTACACTAGAAACCACACCATCATGTGTACGCTGGTTGGTTTTACTGACTTTAACTTTGAGGCTTGAAGCTCAGTTGGAGAAAGAACTTCCTGATGTTGTGCAGACACTTCAGAGGGATTCGAGCGAAGCCGCAGGACGACTAGCAAACTGACAGGCATATACGTTCTGTCCTGGAAAAAAGAAAAAAGAAAAAAAAAAAAACAGAGAAAACCAGTCAAACTCAAATTAGATCCACTGACATCCCTTCAGCTCACCCATTTTCTGCCTGTTGGTTTGGCTGCCGTACATCGAAGGCCTCGGAAACGTGCGGCGCTCTGTCACAGATGGCGCCGCCGAGCACCTCTGAAAACACCATGCTCTGCTGAGGAAGCGTCAAATTGAATTTGTTGGAGAAAACAGGTGTGCCGAGTTAGGTGATGCTGTCGGTTTAAAGCAGCTGTCTGTCTCTCACACACACACACACACACACACACACACACACACACACACACACACACACACACACACACACACAC
>JAPTYQ010041841.1:0-10811 GCA_029814465.1 Ostorhinchus cyanosoma
TGTTTGCCTTGGGAGACCCTACCAGGGGCACGAAGCCCCAGACAACATAGCTCCTGGGGTCATTCGGGCACGCAAACACGCAAACTATTGATGAAGTTTCTATCAGCAAAATGACTTTTGGGTTTGATAAATCACTTTGCATGTTCTAAATTAATATGTTTACATTTCCTCCTCCCACTACATGCACAATGGATGTAAATGCCCCATATTTCATATTCATTGTGACAAAAGTAACTGGATGCAGATGCTATTTTGCACCTTTGAAAGACACAACCCTTAGTGCGCACTGTCAGTAAATCAGTTTGTACATCTTTTTTGCGTGTGCAATGAGTTTGCACTCGTTTTAACACAGGCAAACCTAGATCCAGCCCTCTGAGTTACATGTTGGAGCAGGCACATGGACCTTAAGGGCACTTTCACACAGCGTACTCCACTCTGTACTGTACTCGTGTATGTTCACACCTTCCCCACAGATGTTGCGTTTATATGCTTGCATTCGAGTACGAATGGGTGTTTCAGGGCTGAAACAGTAGATGGCGGTGTGGAAGAATTCTGTCGCTAACCAACAAATGTGGCAGTCAGAAGAAGACAAACCCTTACCTATCTGTTAGTCTGTTGGAGGAAAAGAGAAGCAGAGCGACCTTCATTGTCCCTGATATATCACAGAGTGGTTCAGTCGATAAGGTAAGCCTGTGCCGCACGGAACAGAGGCTTTTTAAAGACACAACAGGAGCGCCATCTATGGTTTCCTGGTGATTTACCCATTTCCATTGGTGGAATGGTGATGAGGTCACTTCCAGACTCAGGCGCAGATGCGTTCACACTAGGCTTGTAGTAATGCGTTGATGATGTCGACACGTTGACTTCAAAATATCATCGACATCATATTTTGTTGTTGACATCGCCACGCACACATGGGTCACCCAAAACAAACAGATCGCACATTGCAGAATGCTCGAACCCGAAAATGTGACCTGCTCACAGGGTGCTGATCTGCCACATCATGTCCGGGTGAGTATATTGTTTGCTTGTTAGCATTTTTGCTAGTCGCTCTTTTCCTAGTGCTCTTCAGTTAGTTTTAATCCACGATTTAACTAATATCTGTAGCACTTAATTCCTGATTAAATTTAGTCTTTGGTTGGCTCAGTATACACTCTGAGCCAAAGACAACGTCTGATTTTAGCTAAAAAGCTCATTTGTGGATTAAAAACAACTCTTCTCTCTTGCCCTAGTAGTCTAGCTTAACCGAGCCATGGCTAGCCCCCTGCCTTCATCTTCTTCCCGTCTTTTCTGCTCAGTGTGCTGTATGTACAGTGAGTCCTCTGCCTCCTTTACTGAGGACAGAAGCAGTTGCAGGAAATGTAATTTAGTGTTAGGGTTGGAGGCCAGGGTTTCTTAGTTAGAAGCATGGCTCTGCACTTTGGAGGTGAAGGCTAAGTCCAGCTATAGCCAGGTAGCAGCAGGGACTGCAGGTCGTTCTTGTAGTAGCAGGAATGGTTAGCTCCCAAGCGAGTCCCATGCAGCCGGGAGAGACCAGGGACGGAGTTGTGACAGTACAGGGGAAACGCAGTGTTAAACGCAAAAACTTAGTGCACCAGCAGCTTCCCGTCTATAATATGTTTGATCCCCTCAGCACCACGCTGGCTGAACCATACACACTTGTAATTGGCAGCTCCATAGTCAGAGATGGAAAGTCTGTCAGGTGTTATCCAGGGGCCAGAGTCGGTTACGTTGAAGGAAACCTTAAGCTTTTACAGCAGAGTAGGACCAGGTTCCGCCGTATCGTGATTCATGCAGGCGGTAACAATGCCCGGCGGAGACAATCAGAGGTTCTTAAATTGAACGTAGCTTTGGTGTGTAAACTTGCTAAGTCGATGGCTGACACCGTAGCATTCTCTGGACCCCTGCCTAATTTGTCAATTAGTCAATCTACGTTCCTACTGTCACCTATGGTCATGAGCTTTGGGTCATGACCGAAAGGACAAGATCTCGGTTACAAGCGGCTGAAATTAGTTTCCTCTGCAGGGTGGCTGGGTGCACCCTGAGGGACAGGGTGAGGAGCTCAGTCACCAGGGGGGAACTCGGAGTAGAGCCGTTGCTCCTCCACATCGAGAGGGGTCAGCTAAGGTGGCTCGGGCATCTGTTTCAGATGCCTCCCGGACGTCTCCCTAGGGAGGTGTTCCGGGCATGTCCCGCCGGGAGGAGGCCTCGGGGAAGACCGAGGATACACTGGAGAGACTACGTCTCTCGGCTGGCCTGGGAACGTCTTGGGGTCCCACCGGAAGAGCTGGAGGAGGTGTCTGGGGAGAGGGAAGTCTGGGCATTCCTGCTTAGACTGTTGCCCCCGCGACCCGGCCCCGGATGAAGCAGAAGACGGACGGACGGACGGATGGATGGATTCTAGTTTCTCATCATTTAACCACTGGTTGTCTAGATGTTGACCAGAAAACAAATACAGCCTTTATTGACAATTGGTGTGCGTTCTGGGGAAAGCCCGGGCGTTCTGGACTAACTGCAGGCATGAAAGTGCTTTGTGGGTGACGCCCAAGTAAACTGCATTGCAGTAGTCCAGACGACTCGAAATAAAAGCATGCACGACTTGCTCAAAAAAGTTAAAAGATAAATATGGTTTTACTTTTGATAAAAGTCGCAGATGGTAAAAACACGATTTTAAAACGCAGTTAATCTGTTTGTCCGTTTTAAAATCACTGTCTCTGGTGACACCAAGGCTGGTGACTTTGGGACGCACATAAATTTTGAGGGGTCCTAAGTCCATGAGGGCACTTCCAAACATTATAATTTCCGTCTTACCCTCATTTAATTTAAAAAAATTCTAGGCTAGCCAAGCTTTGATGTCAGATAGACAGTGAAGTAGGGGTGTCAGGGGGGAGTGGCTGTTCCTAGAAATAGACATGTAAACCTGGCAATCATCCCCATAAAAATGATAGGCCATGCAATACTTCTTAAAAATCTCCCCAAGTGAGAGAAGATATAAAATAAAAAGAATTTGTCCCATGATCGATCCCTGGGGGACTCCACAATGAACCGGGGCAGAGGATGAGGTGGAGTCCCCCAGTCTGATGGAGAAAGACCTTTCCAACAGGTAGGACTTGAACCACCCCAGGGCGGTCCCCCTGACACCCACACAGTTTCTCAGACATTCTAAAAGAATTGAGTGATCAACTGTGTCAAAAGCAGCTCTCAGATCTAAAAGCACTAAAATGGCAGGACTACCAGAATCAGTTATTAAAAAGAGGTCATTAAAAACCTTCAAAAGTTCAGACTCAGTGTTGTGAAAAGCTTAGTACCCCGACTGAAATGGGTCTAAAGTGCAATTTTCATCTAAAAAAAGGCTGCAGTTGTGCAAAAACACATTTCTCCAAAATTTTGGCGAAAAAAGGCAGTTTGGATATGGGCTGGTAATTCGCTAAAACTAACGGATCAAGAGCAGGTTTTTTTTTAATCAAGGGTTCAGTAACCGCTTCTTTACAAAAAGAGGGCACAATACCAGAAACCAAGCTGCTGTTGATGATCTCCATGACAGAGGAACCAATAGTGCCCCAGACCTCCTTAAAAAAGCGAGGAGGGACCAGGTCTGTGGGACAGGAGGAGGGTTTGAGTTTATTTACTATCCCTGTGAGGACAGATAATGATACAGGCTCAAACTGGCAAAAAATAGCTGAGCACTGATTGTCAGCTGTAAAAGACAGAGCCGAGGGAGATATAGTGGCCCTGAAAGCAGCAACCTTATTAAAAAAGGAGAGGAATTCTCACAGGTTCAACGTGTCATCTCCATTGAAGTGGAAGATTTAGGATTAAAAACAGAACTAATGCTTTAAAAAAAGAACACATGGCTTGTTGACATTGTTTGAAATCAGGTTTGAAAAATACTTGTTTATTTTTCAGTTTTAACTAGGCACTAATAATCTCTCCATCTTTCTCTCAGTATCTGGAAAGAAACCTCCAAATGGTCTTTCTTCCACTTACGCTCCGCCCTCTGACACTCACACCTGAGAGCACGTGTGGCTTCGTTGAGCCAAGGCTCTTGTTTTGGTTTAGGACGCATAGCCTTAAAAGGAGCCATACTGTCCAGGACATCAGAGCAGGTGGAAAGTAAAGAATTCATCCCCTGCTCCGTGCCCATGGACACAGCGGAGCTTGGCCGCTCCTGCAACGACGTAGTAAACCTAGGGGAAAAAGCAGCCGCAGTGTTCGACGTAATAACACGACCACAGCGCATGGGAGGCAACTTCCTGTCAATAGTTACAGAAAAATCCAACATGATAGGATTGTGATCAGAGAAAACTGTGTCACCAACAACGACAGTGTCAACAGGAAGACCATACGCCAATAAAAGGTCTAATGTATGTCCGTGCACTTGTGTTGGACCAAAGACGTGTTGTGTCAAATTAAAAGCTTCAATCATATCCAAAAATTCTCTGGCCATGGGCTTAGACAGACAACAAACATGCACAATAAAATCCCCAACAATTAAAATCCTGTCAAAGCGTGTCAGAACAGCCACAAATTCCGAAAAGTCTTTGATTAAATCCGTGCTGTATTTCAGTGGTCTGTAAATGACTGCACACAACACTGGGTCAGTCTGTCGCAGTTCGAAACAGCTCAGTTCAAACGATGAGAAGGACCAGTCTGACATCACTTTGTGAAACACGCAGTTCTTTAAAACAGTTGCTATACCTCCCCCATGACCAGTGGCTCTTGGTGTGTTAATAAAAGTACAGTCAGGAGGTAATAGATCTGAGAAGGTGGTGGACTCACCAACGTTGATCCAGGTCTCAGTTAAGAAAAATACATCCAAGGAGTGCGATGTAATGAAGTCCAGCAGGATGAAAGTTTTACTCACCACCGATCTGGCGTTCACGAGTGCACACCTCATAGAATCTGTCTTAGCCACATGAGCTGCCTGGCCCAGCGGCCTGAGAGTGTGCCGTGTCACACCAGCTGATCCATGGTGAGGGCGCAGCACATAGAGATGATCCCGCTGTCCGATAATGGACACTAGGCCAGAGTCGACCATAGCCAGCATGTGCCGAGAGACATAGCGGCGAAGACAATTTCTGTAGTCCCTTGGAAATGAGGGAGACCATGCCACTTCAGGAGAAAGCGCCAGCCAGGCTTTCAGCCTCACAAGCCGACCGGATAGCACACTCCAGCGTTTACGCCTCCTGGGCAGTGGTACATGTACCTGGAGGAGGTGCTCAGGCAGGTCAGCCAGGTAAAAGGAATCCAACATCTCTTTATTATAAATAGCACATGATTGCACCGTCTCCTTGATTTTCCACAACTCCTGACATTCATACACCAGCAGTGAGTTAATGGTCCTTATGACAGTCAAAAACAACATAAAACAAAGAAAACTGAGCAGTCAAAACGGCGACACAGACAAAAACACCCCAGCGCCATCTTGACTTTTCCCCATCTAGATTGGATTACTGTAACTCCCTTCTTGCAGCGTGTCCTAAAAATTATCTTAAAAGTTTCCAATTGATTCAAAATGTAGCAGCAAGACTATTAGCAGGAACTAATGGAAGAGAACATATCACCCCTGTGCTAGAAGCCCTGCACTGGCTTCTAGTCGAGTTTAGAATGAGATTTAAAATCCACCTTCTTACATACAAGACCATTAATGGTATGGTCCCCTCTTATCTCAGAGATGCTATGGTGCCGGACCATCCCAACAGAACACTTCGCTCTCAGAATGCAGGTCTACTGGTAGTTCCAGGGTCTGTAAAAGTACAGTAGGAGCTAGAGCCTTTAGTTACCAAGCTCCTGTCTGATGGAATCAGCTTCCGGCTAATATTAAAGAGGCCGACACAGTCTGAACATTTAAGATTAGACTGAAAATGTTGCTCTTTGAAAAAGCTTATGGTCAGGCTAGCTAAAAACAGACTGAACCCACAGTTCAGTCTAAGCTGCCCTAGAAGCAATAATGTTGGGGGAAGTACAGGCATTGAGTCCTATCACCTGTTACTGGTTCTTCGTGCCACTCTTGTCTGTACCTATAATCTCTAATGTATAGTTTGCTTTCATCTGTTCATCACTATTCACCCGGTGTCCCTTTTTGCCGCTCCCCTCCGGTGGAGTGACAACTTTTTCAGTTGTAGCCGCCTGGGACCCAATGACAACAGGATCTGGGGTGACCCATCTGTGCCCTGCCCTGACCTGTGAACCCGAACCTACTCCCCCACCCTCACCTGCCTGGATGGACCTCGTCACCTGACTCATCAGACTTGATGCCCCCCCTCATATGCCCCGCTCTACTGCATCCTAACAGACTGGACTACATCTGTAAATGGATATCCATCAGTCCTGGTGTATTTACAGTCTGTCTGTCCATGGTAGTGGATCTGTCCTTCACTGTGGTTCTCAGGTTTCTCTTTTCCCTCTGGGTTTTTGGAGTTTTTCTTTGCCAAGAAGGAGGGTCTAAGGACAGGGGATGCCCAGGACATTCATGCATTTCCTTCATTTGCTGTTTATTTGACTGTTGTTGGTTTATATCCAATTAACTCTGTAAAGCTCTGTGAGATAACCCTGTAGGGATATAAGGCTCTACAAATAAAATTGAATTGAATCAGCAGTCAGATGCACTGACAGGTTGTTGGATGAGTTGAAGAAATATTTCTAAATGACAGGATGAATGTGGAGCAAGAAAAGAAAAAAATGCAAGCCAGAGGGGGCTTGCGCCTCTCTTGAATATGTGTATGTTGTTGAAGTAAAAAAGAAAAACTTTATAGCCCAAAGTCCAGGAACTGTCGGACCCAGGACCGGCTCTGTCTCCTCCGTGCTGGAGGTCCAGGAGCATCGGACCGGGTGCTGGTTTGGTCAGCGCTTCCCCTCTCTGTTCCACAGTCTCCATCTGATTCCAGTGTCCCATTCCTTGTGGGGACCTGGTCCTTGTGGGTTCCTGGTTCTCATGCTGTGTTTATTGGTTTCAGTTGAGTAATTGATAAAGTAATTGCCCAATTAATCATTTTAAAACTAATCATTTACCCCCAGTCCTAGTTCACATGGCATTGTAACGTGCCGGAGTACGGGTGGCCCGGATCCAGGACCACCTTCTCAAGTGGACTTGGGCACGGTACTCAAGCACTGAACAATTGCGTTCACATGGACACTGTGTGAAAGTGCCCCACGCTGATACTCCAAATGTGTTTTTGCGATCCAAGGTAACACTGATGAAAGTTTTCACCATCTCCTGTACTGCACATTCAGCTGTTACACAATGTCTGCATGCACATGCATAAGTATGAGGTGCATTAACCACTGACTCAATGACTTTACGTAATTATTTAATTTATACATTTGGAATGTTTTGTCTTGTGATTGAGAGGGGGTGCTACAGCACCCTGCACACCCCTACTTCCCAAGGTCTTGCTAACACTCTTCTACCAACTGAGTACAAAATACACACTGATATATTTAACATTTGACCTACAACCAAAAAGAATAATGTGTATGAACCAAAGTTGGTGTTAATCACAGACATACGACAGGAGGAACAAATAAAAAACAACATACAATTTTTATGTAGAATATTGGGGGGGGGGATGTTTGTGTTTGTTTTATCAAAAATATGGTTTGTTTAGATTACAAATTTGGCATTTACAGGATTAAAAATATGACATTTATTAAGGATTTGGCATTTTTTGTTTATGGATCAAGTTAATGAAAAAATCCAAAATATGAGAAAATATTTTGACATTCCTCTGATGCTGTGTAGATTATGTGCTGTGTATGGTTAAAGGAGGTCTATGGTTGGGATAAAGGAGAGTTAATAGAGCTGGTCTGAGAGTTTATGCATCAATCTGCTGGAAAAAAATTATCTCCACAAATTTCTAAGATATGATGATCTTAGTGGTTTCAGATGTTTTCAGCCAAAAAGACAAAAGAACACATGGATTTACATCAGATTTACATTTGGACCAAACTGAGCCAAAACATAAGTAGAGGGAGGAGTTTTACTGACGTAAAACCAGGTGACAGTGGGCTCGCCGTCGGCCATCTTGGTGGCGTTCTGCAGGTCGGGGCAGTCCACTTTATTTCCCTGCTGAAGGGGGATCATGACTGGAGTGGCTGCCATAGCAACGGCTGGTAAACAGCTGCCGCCAGGGACCACGTTGTCTCGCTGCAACACCTTCAGACGCATGGCGATCTTAGAACATGACGACTTATTACTGGAAAAAAACATATTGAAAACAGAACTGATGTCAGATCCACCATCATTCTACATGTTCTATACAAGGGCTGGGTTAGGATTAGGGCAAACTCATTTTGGTTCAGGTTCCACATTCAGCCCAGGTTGATCGTTACTGGGCCAGATCAGCAAAATAATGACATAATAACATATAAATGACAACTGCAAGTTTTATCCCCACTAAAGTATGAAAATATTTACATTTTACAAAAATGTTGTGAATAACCCGAAAGAATTGTCTTACACACTGTATCAATCAAAAAGTTCCAGGGATGTAAACACGTGCTAATGTGTTGTGTCAACGTGATATATATGTGCTTGCATTGCACACATATGTGTAACTCTGTAACTTCTGAATTCTCTGTGGCTGTGTAGCTGGGCAGCGCCTAAAATGGCTGCAGCCCGCACTTGTTTTTTCGGAAGAAACAGTGTAAATGCAATTTTGTTTGGAAGTCCTTGACATGCCAAATGACAATAATAAAGTCAATCAATCAATCAGAACTAAATGGACTGCAAATGGACTGCACTTACATAGAGCTTTTCCAACTTCATGGTGCTCAAAGCGCTTTCCACAGCCTCACATTCACTTATTCACACACACACACTCATTCACAAGTAGGTGCTGCTTTATGTAAATATGCCGGATTTAACTGGAAGTTATTTTGTATCAATATAAATATTTTCATAGTGTAACGTTATTTTTTTCACTTAAATTTTTTTTCCATATAATCTTTCAAGAAGAACATTTGTATTGGTCATTATTTATGGGTAATTATGTGATTATTTTAAATCACATTGGTCTGTATATGGAACCTGAACTGAGAGGATATGGTAAACCTGGGTTAGGGTAACCCTAACCTCAGTGTAATTTTTGCACTTTCATCCCATGGGCCGGATTGGAACCTTTGGTGGGCCGGATTTGGCTCATGGGCCGCATGTTTGACACCCCTTATCTATATCATGTACCTGATATGCAAGACACAATGTAAATATCATCGCTGTAAGGCAGAAACCTCTTCCATGCAAATGGGTTATATATCAGGAAACCCGAAAAACAATGCATGTTCTAAATAAATGAATTGAGTTAAGAGATGTAGCCACAAGCTGTTTTCAACAATTTACATTGGTTAAATATGCCATTGTGTCCTTGGGCAAGAGGGGGACAAAGAAGAAGAAGGTACCAAAAACCCTCACAAAAAGACATAAACAATACAAACAACAACAACCATTGTCACAACCACAATATCAACATTGAAAAAAAAAAAACTTAACAAACTGGGCAAAAGGACAGAAAAAGGGAAATGGAATAAATAAGACCTATTAAATGAGGAACACAAGAAAAGAAAACATAAGCAGAGAATCACAAACGATAGCCCAGATAACATCCACAACAAATCCACATAACAGCAGTTGTTCACAATCTGCTGCAACAGAGTAACTGCATCAGAGTGACCCCCCTGGGGTCGGGTGGCTCCTGGGCTGGGGAGGGTGCTATATAAATCTAATCCATTATTTTTCATAAAACATTTCAATGTTGTTCATATTTGTTGAAATATTCAAATTTTTGTGTGAAAGGATAGCTTATAAATGTCAACATTTTCATGTGTGTTTTTTTTTTACATTAAAATGAAGAGAGAAAAAAAAATGGAGTTGTCATTATTTCTAGGTTGTTTTGTTTTCATTTGACTGGTTCTGATCTGCTTTAGATCATACCGGTCTGAATATGGAACCTGAACAAAAGTGCCTAACATCGACTGTTAAAATTTTCAGTGTAATTTTTATACTTCAGAAATTCATCCTGGACCCTTTAGTGGGCTGGTTTTGGACCAGGGGCCTTATGTTTGGCACCCCTGCCTAAAGGTTTCGGTCCATGTAGTGATGAAACAGAGTTACCATTACTAAACCAACAGAAGTCTGGTCATTGGGTGACGAGTCCGGTGAAGGTTTCCTGTACAAACTCTGGTGAATGTTGTAGATTCATGTGTGTGAACAGTTTTTTTTTTTTTTTTTTTTTTTTTTTTACAGATGACGATCAGAGGAAGTGAGTCGCAACATCAAACCACACCGGAAGACTGAACCAGATCAGCAATAGCACAGACACGGGATCAGTTTCCACTGTTAAAGATGACTATGAACATAGACACATGTTTTTACTGCATCAGTTCTGAGTGTGATGTGGTCACAGGTGGATTTAATCCACTCTGACCTTTAGACACATTGAGCTAAAGCTGGGGGTAAACCTGGAGCTAAGTCTGGGGGTAAACCTGGAGCTAAGCCTTGGGGTAAACTTGGAGCTAAACCTGGAGGTAAACCGATACGCACCTGAACATACTGCACTGACTTAGACACTGATCTCCCACAGTTTAAACATTACACCTGTCATTGAGTTTTACACCTCTTCCGACACCTTCCAATTGTTTTGTACACACGTGAGGTGATGATGAAAAGAAGAAAAGAACCAACTGTACCAGAGGAAGGAAAGTGTCAACTATTGATTAGGCCAAAATCACAGAGAAATATACTAAGGCCCCGTCCCAAAGTTCCCCCTTGGTCCCTAGCACTCGTTTTGGAGTCCCCTCGTTTTTAAGTGCACTTC
>JAPTYQ010041923.1:0-10808 GCA_029814465.1 Ostorhinchus cyanosoma
AGACAGGAGGAGAGGGTGGAGTTGTAATGGGTGACTAGGTCAGCAGGGTTTCCAGATTGGGGGGGGGGGCTAGGCTATGGCAAAGTGCAGTAGTGAGAGCTGGGGGAGTGATGGATTTTAGGTTACGGAATTTCATAGTACCTTTGAGTTTGGGGGGGCGGGATGTTTATGTCCATGGTGATTAACAGGTGGTCTGAGATGTGAAGGTTATGGTGTGAGGGCAGAGATATATGGAGACCAGTGGAGCAGACCAGGTCCAGGATGTGGCCGTGGTTGTGAGTGGAGAAATGAATGTGTTGCGTAAAGTTGAAGCATTGAAGAATGTCCAGAAATTCATTGGTCTGTGCACAGCTGGGATTATCAATGTGGATGTTAAAATCACAGAGGAGGATAGATTGTGAAATGACAAAGAGCTGGTTGAGGAAGTCGGAGAGGTCGAGAAGGAAGTCCGGGTTTGGTTTTGGTGGGTGGGAAATGAAAGCCTTAGTCAGAGGGGCGGGGCCAGGGAGTTTGAATGTGATGTGTTCAAAGGAGGAAACTTTTGGGGTGGAGATAGTAGTGATTTCAATGTCCTTTTTATGGATTACAGCAACACCACCACCGTGTGCTTCTGGCCGGGGTTTGTACCATGTTTCAGTTAGACACAGGAAGTCCAGGTTATTGTCCAGAATGAATTTATGGAGGATGAGGCTTTTATTGGTGAGAGAGCGGGAGTTAAACAGAGCCAAGTGTGGATGAGGTGTGTCGGAGGGTGTAGATGTGGTTCGAGGAAGAGAGCGCAGATTGGTCAGATTCACGTGTCATTTTTTGTGGTGACATAATCCATTCTCATAGGTGCGGTGGGACCAGATGGATGGAATGAAATGCAAGGGGGACACCAGAGGCGGGCAGCAGGGGGCGGTGTTGTCAGTGGATGGCTCGTGGCAGGTAGTGGAGAGACGATGGAAGAGCCGCGCGAGGCTAACGCCCGCCAGTCAGTCACTTGATGCAGTTTGTACAACGTGCTGGATGTTGGCCGCCAGCATGGAGCTTCCAAGCCTGTTCGGGTGGATTCCGTCAGGGCGGTAGAGGAATGGTCTATTCCAAAACAGATTAAAATTGTCAATAAAATGTATGCGACGTGCGCCACATGTTTGTCTCCACCTCTGTCTCCGCCTTGGTTTCTGTCTTCGTCTCCACATCTGTCTCCACCTGTTTCTGTCTTCCTCTCCACCTCTGACTCCACCTCCCTTTCTGTCTGTCTCCACCTGTTTCCGCCTCTGTTTCTGTCCTCCTCTCCACCTCTGTGTCTGCCTCTGTCTCCGCCTCTGTTTCTGTCTTCCTCTCCACCTCGGACTCCGCCTCCGTTTCTGTCATTGTCTCCGCCTCCATCTCCGTCTCATGTCTTGTCTGCTGTGGGGAATATAATCAAGGAAGACAAGTGGCTGACAGATTGCTGGAGTTTAATTGGTCTTGAATCGTGGGAACGTGTAAACAAACAGCTGCCATTTTCTGTCCCCCCCCCCCCCCATCTTTAATTCATGAATAAACCACGGAGGAGGGGAAGTGCATCCTGGCAGCTGCGGGGAAGGCCAAGGGGCCCGGACTGGAGATTATCCTGCGTTTAAATGGCCCTCCTCCACCTCTGAGACAGATACGTCCTTAACAATAGAAGAATGTGTTTTATGTGAAAGGAGACGTTTCACAGACGACAGAACATGTCTTACATCAACGTGGATCTGAACCAGTGGAATCCAACCAGGAAACACACCACCGATGACATGGGAGCACAGAAATACACTCAACTGCAATGACTAATCAGTTAGTTTGGAAACAATATCATTAAACCAAGTATTTTGATTATCCATAAATAGGAAAAGTCTAAATGATCTAATTTCAGTTTATTTATGTACATTTCTTTCCAACTCTTGGGCTCCGACAGACATTTATTATTTAAAAAATAAATAAATAATAGATAAATCAAGCAAATAGTCCACACATGAAACAATGAAAATTATTTTCTGAGAAGTAAAAACTTAACATCTTGTAAAATTGATTTTCCTTATGCAGCTCAAGAAATGCTTCCAACCAAGTTTCACATTCCAAACTTATTGAAGGGTTATTCAAAAGTCAAAACCTCACCTCCTCGTGACTGTTTCCTCTTCTTCATTTGGTCTCTTCAACATGAACCAGGACCTGAACGGTACTCTTCATGTCAGTGGATTGAAGCAGATCAGTCTCAGAACATTTAAAGGTCTTTTCACTCATTCGTTTAAGCATAATTAGTCTAGAGGAATGGACATTTTTTCTTGATATATTTTAAACCAAAATGGGCCAAATTGCCTCAATAGAATATTGTGTTATCATGGATGAAAGGACCCAGCAGTGTCCGTTAAGTTCAACTCCCTCGTAACAGATACATCACTTCCTGTTTGGTCCAGGCCATTTACACTAGATCCTTACATATGATTCACACAGGTCACTTTTTCTTCTACTTACATTTTCATACAATTCTCTGTACTTTCTGCTCCTTAAATTTTAAAAATACCCTCATTGCTCTTATTAGGCCCGAGCCGAGTAACGCCAGCGCAGGGCCTATTGAGTCTGCAGTGGTCACATGGGGACGAACATGCCAGTGACACAGTTGCCATGGACGACTGTTGCCACTCACACACACACACACTTACGGTGGCCAGCCCTTTCTGAACATGTGCATGTCATGCACACACCTCATATTTACTCCTGCTTAGAATGCATGGGAGTTAATGGGCCGCAGCCCGTCGGGGTCGGTCACGTGAGTCTAAGTGCACGACATGTGACATTGGACCCCACAGTGACATTGGGGGAGATCGAGAACTTTCAAGTAAGGCCAAATACGTGGTTACCATGGAAACGGATAGATTGTTCCTGCTCAGATTATCAATATTTTTTGTTAGGCCCGAGCCGAGTAATGTCGGCACAGGGCCTATTGAGTCCGCAGTGGTCGCATGGGGACGAACATGCCAGTGACGTGGTCGCCACTCACACAGACACACACACACACACACACACACACACACACACACACACGTAGGGAAGCTTGAGAGCTTTCAGATAAGCCCACATATGTGGTTGTCATGGAAATGGCTATATTGTTACTGCTTTCCCCTCAATTTTTTTCTCCTGCTCTCTGAGCTCTAATTTGACCCCCTGAGCATGTACAAAAACTCACCAAATTTGGCCCAAAGTTCAGAAGTGTGAAAAATACGTCATTAATCATTGCTTGGAACACAGCAGGAGCATTAGTGAGTCCGAACAGCATGACGAGATACTCGTAGTGTCCACTGGGGGTGTTAAACCCTGTTTTCCGTTCATCTCTTTCTTTAATACGAACGAGATGGTAAGCATTATGAAGATCTAGTTTAGTGAAAACCTCGGCCTGTTGGAGCTGATCAAAAACAGAGGTCATTAGGGGAAATGGGTAGTGGTTCTTTATGGTTATGTCGTTTAGAGGGCTGTAGTCGACACAGGGTTGAAGAGTCCCATCTTTTTTCGATACAAAGAAAAACCCAGCCCCGGCCGCTGAGGATGAGGGGCGAATAAGTCCCGCCTTGACTGAGGTTTCAATGTAATCTTTCATTGCTGCTTTTTCAGGTCCTGACACCGAATACAAACGGCCCTTAGGAATAGGTGAACCGGGAATCAAGTCTATGGCGCAATCATATGCTCTATGTGGAGGAAGGGACATGGCTTTGGTCATGCTAAAAACCTCTTTAAGATGGTGATAACAGGAGGGTACCGAGCTCAGGTTGGGTTCAGAGTCTGTGGTGACATGAAGAGACATATTGTTAATAGCAGGCAAGTGATTTGTTTTACAGTGATCAATACAATCCCCTCCCCATTCTATTATTTCTCCTGTTTTCCAGTCAATGTGGGGATTATGCATGTGCAGCCATGGACAACCTAGAACCAGAGTCTGTGATGGAGACTGACATAGATAAAAGGTCATGAGTTCTTTGTGATTTTGTATATGTAGTTCGAGTGGTTCTGTGGTGTGGGTTATGGTGAGGAGATGTTTTCCATTGAGTGTTCTGGCGTTAATCGGTCATTTCAATGGTACTGGATTGAGTCCCAATTCTGCTGCCAAACCCCAGTCCATCAGACTCTCATCGGCCCCTGAGCCTATGAGAGCTAGATGCTTAGTGGTGGTGACGTGGTGAGTTACCTTGACAGATGTGAGAACCTGTGATGCCCGATCAGAAGCCGTGAACGAATTCACCACCGTGTGCCGTTTGGCAGGACAGGAAGCGACTAAATTATTTAATTCTCCACAGTAGAAGCACCGGCCTTCCTGCTGTCATCGTCGGTGCTCCTCAGGTGTCAAACGTGTCCTCCCCAACTGCATGGGTTCGTCTTCTCCTGATGTAACTGATGACGGCAGGCGATCTGGGAGCGGAGGTCTGAAATTCCTTCTGCCGGGAGCTGGAGTGTGTGAATGTCTTTCTGCTCGAGACTGCTTGAGATCTTGAAGTCTGTTGTCTGTTCGAATGGCCAGAGCAATGAGAGAGTCCAAATCTGAGGGTGAATCTAGAGGAACCAGCTGCTTCTGAATGGAATTAGCCAGCCCCTTCAAGAACAGATCGTACAAGGCGGTCGAATCCCATCCACTTTCCGACGCCAAAGTACGGAAATGGATGGCGTAGTTGCACACAGAATCACTACCCTGTTTTAACCTGATCAGCTCTCTAGCCTTCTCTCGGTCTTTGGATGCCGGATCAAACATTTTCAGAAGAGCTGCTTTGAATTCACTGAGGGAATGACATAAATGAGAGTCACGCCCCCATTCAGCCATGGCCCATTTTCTTGCTCTTCCGGTCAGGTGTGAAACTATAAAGGCAAACTTGGCTCTATCAGTGATAAACAATTGAGGGGAGTGTTCAAAATGAATAGAGCAGTCTATCAGAAAGGCTTTACCGAGTCCGGGTTCCCCAGAATAATGTTCTGGTGGAGCCAACTTGGCTCCTGTTCCTATGACGGGTGCGGCAGGAACTGATGCTGCTGCGGTGGCTGGTGGTTCTGGCACTGCAGGCAGTCCGGAAGTTTGTTGAAGGTGGTTAACCAGAGCTTGAACCTGAGTCATCAACTGGCCAAGTTGAGAGGCAATAGCCGTTTGAAACTCTTGCTGTCGGGCTAGTCGAGCTTCCTGCGCTTGTAGCGTGGCAGTCAGCTGTCCGTTCTCTGTTGAGTCTATACTGGCCAGTGTGTACTGTCAGGCCGAGACTCAACAAAGGACCCGGAAGCAGAGAATTAACTCTATACAGTCTTTATTTAAAGCACGCCACCAGTGACCACTTAACAGAGTGATAAAATTATGAGCTATGAAATTATCTAAGGTAACACTCCTAATATTTTAACAGGTCACGGCTAAGAACAATGAAAAAAGGCAAAACAAAAAAATCCCTCTGACTAGAGGGAAAACTAAATCAATCAATCATCGCTATAACAAAGTTCACAAAATAAACACTCCCGAAGGAGAGGAACACAAAAAGCTATAGAATTAATAGAAACAAAGGACGCTCTACAACAGAGGGGGAAAAAATTACAAAAGAAAAATCACTCTTTTAAAACAGAGGAACTAGAATTACTTTAACTTTAAATGACAACAGAAAATCACTCCAACGGAGGAAGGCTACAAGGCTATGAACTTAAACTATGACTAAAGGGAAAACTATGGTATACAAATTACAAACAAAAAGTCACTCGTCAAGAGGATCAAAGGCTTACGTGACAAAAGCACTATGGCAGTGGACATGGACAGGAAGCAGGCTAGGGTGAATTGGTCGACAGACGAAGACACACTGGCACAAGACAAGGGAAAGGCAGACTATTTAAACACATGAGGGTAATGGGGAACAGTTGGAGACAATTGGTAATTAGGGCAGGGTTCAGGAGACACACAAGGAAGGGCAAGTGCTCTGAAACGAGAGGAGAGTTAGGATTTCAAAATAAAACAGGAAATGACAAGACAAAAACCTAGGACAAGACAAACCTCACCACGGTGTGACAAGGATAAAACACAAGTTTTCCTTTGTCTCCTTGGCTTTTCTTTTCTTTTGGCTTTTTTGCTCTTGTTACTTTGGCTTCTTTCTTTTGGCTTTCGCTTTTTCACGCTTTTTTGTTCTTTGGCTTTTCCTTTTGTACTTTTGCTCTTCTGCCCTTCAATGCACTTTCCTAGGCGTGCCCGACGATGCACACTCCGCCTCGGCCTGAACCTTCGTCTCCGCTCCTCTGCTTTGATGTGCCACCTCTGACGAAGATGGCTCGCCTGCATCTGCACGGCTCCTGCCGGTCCAACGTGGACTGCAACTGATGGTGGTTTCCGGCTGCTACACCCAAGCTCCTGCAGCTTGTGGAACTCAGGTTCGGGACACAGTTCCCCCTGAACCGGAAGAAACCTCTAAGACTGACAGCGAAAGCGCATCAGTCCTGAATCCGGAGAAGAACCCTCCGATCAGCTCCAGCCAGACCCGGACCGAAGAAGAATCTTTAGCTGCCAGCGTGACCTCTGCTCCTCCTCTGTGTCTCCATCCAACGATCAAACCTGCCGCCAGATCTCCTGCCATTGTGGGACTCCGTCACCCGGAAAACGTAGGATGCTTCCCTTCCTCAACACGTGTTTTCCTCCCAGACCAAAACACGGTCTTCACGTGATCCCGTGAGTCCAACTGTGTCTTTAAGCCACGGTGATGAAACTGAGTTTAGCTAAAGTTAATTCTACCTTTGATCCTAATACCATTCTTTCTCTTATCCACCAAACTTAAGATCCACCATTTGAAACATTTTTGTCAGTTCATGAATGTCTTTTGTGTCATCTGTGTGTTTTATGTCTTTGTTCATTCTTCATTTACTCATTATCTTTATTAGTATTTAGATTAATAAATTCCTTTCATATACAGACGTTGTAAGGTGTTTCTTTGTCTGGATAACCTGAATTTAAGTCACTGTTCACTGAAACACAGATCTCTAAATCGTGTAGCACTTCAGATATGAAGTGATTCGCATTATTAATTAATTATTAAAATAATTAATTGATTAACAATAAGTCTTTTCCCGTTATACTGTCTTTAAACCAAATGAACCGTGGTGCACCGACGAGTTTCCTCAAACTAATGGTAAAATTTCACAATTTTGCTATTAAAAATTATAAGGTAATTAATTATTCATAAATGAATAATAACACCCAATCAAATCAATAATTTCTGCTACACAGATCAAAACATAACTATTTGCTTTTAAAAACAAAAGTGTTTGATTAATTGCATAAATGATGTGTTTCCGTAGTGACAGCCAAAATAAAACCACAGGCTGATTTTCAGACTTTGAAGACATTTCCTTCAGACGGATGTAAACTTATTATTCAGCAGGTGACCATTGAGGATCAGCAGGTATGTGCCAGTTTATGGATGAAAGATTTAGGATGTGGCTAAAACCAGGCTCCACCCATGGACTAAAACACTTTGTGTTTCAGTAGTGACATGAAAACATGGGAGAGCAGCTTGGATATGAAGTATTTGAACTAAAAAGTATCCACACAATCAATCTCATTATTACAACTTTCCTATAAAAGAAATCAAATGGGTGTATTTAAAAACTAAATTTAGGAAAGTGGCGAAAATCATTTTAGTTCTATTTTCATGAATTGAAATTTAGGGGTTAGAGGTTGGAACAGCCACCTTCCAATAGGAAGGAACATATAAAAGATTATTTTAATGTATTTAACTTTAACCATGAAGGTCAGTTTGGGACCTCTAGAGTCTATGTGGGTCAGATTGGGATCCCTTGAGTCCATGTGGGTCATTTTGGGACCTTTTTAGTCCACGTAGGTCAGTTTGGTGCCTAGTTAGTTCGCATGGGTCAGTTTGGGACCTCTTTAGTTCATGTGGGTTACTTTGGGACCTCTTTAGTGCATGTTGGTCAGTTTGGGACGTCTTTAGTGCATTCGTGTCAGTTTGAGACCTCTTTAGTGAATGTGGGTCAGTTTGGGGCCTCTTTAGTGTATGTTGATAAGTTTGGGACCTCTTTAGGGCAAGTGGGTCAGTTTGGGACCTCTTTAGTCCAAGTGGGTCAGGTTGGAACCTCTTTAGTGCATGTGGTTTACTTTGGAACCTCTTTAGTGCATGTGGGTCAGTTTGGGACCTCTTTAGTGCTAGTTTGGGACCTCTTTAGTGCATGTGGGTCAGTTTGAGACCTCTTTAATGTATGTGGGTAAGTTTGGGACCTCTTTATTTCATGTGGGTCAGTTTGGGACCTCCTTAGTTCATGTGGGTCAGTTTGGGACGTCTTTAGTGCATTTGTGTCAGTTTGGGACCTCTTTAGTGAATGTGGGTCAGTTTGGGACCTCTTTAGTGTGTGTGGGTCAGTTTGGGGCCTCTTTAGTGTATGTTGATAAGTTTGGGACCTCTTTAGGGCAAGTGGGTCAGTTAGGGACCTCTTCAGTCCAAGTGGGTCAGGTTGGAACCTCTTTAGTGCATGTGGGTTACTTTGGAACTTCTTTAGTGCATGTGGGTCAGTTTGGGACCTCTTTAGTGCATGTGGGTTAGTTTGGGACCTCTTTAGTGCATGTGGGTCAGCTTCGGACCTCTTTAATGTATGTGGGTAAGTTTGGGACCTCTTTATTTCATGTGGGTCATTTTGGGACCTCCTTAGTTCATGTGGGTCAGTTTGGGACCTCTGTTGTCCATGTGGGTCAGTTGGGACCTCTTTAGTCCAAATGGGTCAGTTTTGTACCGCTTCAGTCCATGTGGGTCAGTAAGGGTCCCCTTAGTTCATATGGGTCAGTTTGGGACCTCTTTAGTGCATGTGGGTCAGTTTGGGACCTCTTTAGTCTATGTGGGTCAGAATGGGACCTCTTTAGTCTATGTTGGTCAGTGTGGGACCTCTTTAGTGCATGTGGGTCAGTTTGGGACTTCTTTAGTGCATATGGGTCAGATTTGGACCTCTTTAGTCCATGAGGGTCAGTTGGGACCTCTTTAGTGCATTTGGGTCAGTTTGGGACATATTTTGTTCAAGTGGTTTTTTTTTTGGGACCTCTTTAGTGCATGTGGGTCAGGTTGGGACCTCTTTAGTGCTTGTGGGTCAGTGTGGGACCTCTTTAGTCTATATGGGTCCGTTTGGGACTTCTTTAGTCCATGTGGGTCAGTTTTGGACCTCTTTAGTCCATGTGGGTCATTGTGGGACCTCTTTAGTCCATGTGGGCCATTTAGGGACCTCTTTAGTGCGTGTGGGTCAGTTTGAGACCTCTTTAGTGCATGTGGGTCAGTTTGGGACCTCTTTAGCGTATGTGGGTCAGTTTAGGACCTCTTTAGTGTATGTGGGTCAGTGTGGGACCTCTTTAGTGTATGTGGGTCAGTTTGGGACCTCTTTAGTGTATGTGGGTCAGTGTGGGACCTCTTTAGTGTATGTGGGTCAGTATGGGACCTCTTTAGTCCATGTGGGTCAGTGTGGGACCTCTTTAGTCTATGTGGGTCAGTTTGGGACCTCTTTAGTGTATGTGGGTCAGTTTGGGACCTCTTTAGTGCATGTGGGTCAGTTTGGGACCTCTTTAGCGTATGTGGGTCAGTTTAGGACCTCTTTAGTGTATGTGGGTCAGTGTGGGACCTCTTTAGTGTATGTGGGTCAGTTTGGGACCTCTTTAGTGTATGTGGGTCAGTGTGGGACCTCTTTAGTGTATGTGGGTCAGTATGGGACCTCTTTAGTCCATGTGGGTCAGTGTGGGACCTCTTTAGTCTATGTGGGTCAGTTTGGGACCTCTTTAGTGTATGTGGGTCAGTTTGGGACCTCTTTAGTGCATGTGGGTCAGTTTGGGACCTCTTTAGTGTATGTGGGTCAGTTTGGGACCTCTTTAGTGCATGTGGGTCAGTGTGGGACCTCTTTAGTTTATGTGGGTCAGTGTGGGACCTCTTTAGTCACATTCAATGTGGTAAATAAAGGAACACCCAAGAAGGGATTTGATCCAAACCTCTGAGTTGTGTAGTTAGAGCTGCTGTGGGCGGAGCCTCCGTGGGGTCAGGTGGGTCAGGCTCAGGTGGATTTCAGCATTTGATGGCGTTTCTTTGAATGAAGATGTTTCTTTTCATCACATAGAATCCAATTTGAGTTCAAATCAGTCCAGAGGGGAAGTCAGTGACCAGCAGCGTCTTATTTCTGCTGTGTTTATAGTTTCCTGCTTTTCTTCCTTCAAAAACACTGATCGTAGGTCGTGAAAAGGACAGTACAAGAGGAAAGTATGTGGTCCACCTCGGGCCCTGGAGCAGAACAGGAGCGTTCACAGAGCTTTTGCCACTTCCTCCCACACTTTTTTCCTTTGATTTCTTTGAGGCGCTGCGGTACTCCTCACATGCTAATAATAGACCTGTCCATCATCTGTCCCCACCCCTGGAGTTAATTGGCTCTTTGCACACAGAGGCAGTGTGGTTGTTCATCAGATCAGTGGAAGCTGACTGTCCTTGGATCGGACTCCCCCTCTGACGTGCCCCTAACCCTTCTCCTGTCACATGCACCCCCCCCTCTGCTCTGGCCCCCTGCCGGGCAGACCTTCCTCTTGCCAGTCCCATGGGATCCTCTCGAAGAAGCCTCGCAAGCTAGTGTTGATCACATACTACACATTAAATACAAAAAAACAAACAAAGGCCCGGGGCTTGGCCTGGGGTTGACATCAGCACTAGAATCCTGTATTCAATTACACCTCTCAGGCATTAGGAGGTGGAGCTTAAGGCCCTGTCCCAAAGTTCCCCCTTGGTCCCTAGCACTCGTTTTGGAGTCCCCTCATTTTTAAGTGCACTTCGAACGGA
>JAPTYQ010041929.1:0-10808 GCA_029814465.1 Ostorhinchus cyanosoma
AAAAAAAAAAACAAAAAAACAAAAACCCCAAAACAACAAAACAAAAAAACTCTACGTTGACTCATAATATAGTTTGTATTTTTTTTTTTACAAAGTTTGAAAGGATAATCACAGGTTTTGGCCTCAGAGAAAACTGTATTAACTTCTCAATAGCACACTGAACATATCTAAAGATGAATTGAACAAGATGGAATAATATTTTCAGAAAGATATTGAGTTCTCTCTATAGGTTCCTTGCAATCATGGCAGACCTGCCTCATCAGACCACAGAGGATGCCTACTATAAAAAATGGCAATGGGTTACACACACACACGCTCACATGTCAGGCTGTTAAATTGGTTTCTTGTTGTTTTCCAGTGAAAAGCTTCAAGTTGAGAAAGCTAAATTGAGGCAGGAATTGGAGAAGCTTAGGGAAGTCTGCAGCAACAAGCGTGGGCATTGTTTCTAGGGTATCATCTCTTGCCTTTAGCCAGCTGCTATGTGTTTGGAAACATCAAATGTGATTAGATTAGAGCAGAGAGGAGATCTACTTACTCCACTGCCTCTTCTGCTGGAAGTCTCCTAAAAATAATATCCAGAGCTGAGGAGAAAAAGGAGACGGGAATGATTAATGTGCTTTAAACCCAGCTGATACCTCCTGAGAAACAGGTGCCTTTAATATGTTTATTGTTCACTTCTCTTCAGAAGCTTCAGCTCCTTAGAGAATTTCTATTACTATTTGAATGTAGATAAAGCACTGAACACCCACTCAGACACACACTGAGATGCTGACAAAGTAATGCATTAATCCAGTGTTACAACTCACAACTTTTACATCTGTTTTTTTACAGAGAGGATATTTAGCTCTATATGCTGTACAGAGCAAAGCGGGAGGTCAATCGTCTCACATTACTGGCTTTACAGCTAAAAATGTATAAATGTATCATATTATCATATACATACAGTATTGTATAAATCTCATACATGGGTAGAGAACAGATTACAGATAGTTTGTTCCTATCTGTTTTTATTTTCTGAATGGGTATTTGAGTGTGTGAGTACAAATCATGTATCATTTAGTCTCACAGACTAGTCTGACTAGACTGGCTGGACTGTTTCATTATTGTAGGTTAGGTTGGTGCTGCACAGACATAACAAGGTATTGAGAGGGCAGGTTTGCATAGAGATAAAGATGAGTTTGTAGAACATTATGTACACTGAAGGTCACAGTTACTCTTATAGACTATTTTTAATGATGTTTTATAAAATATTAATGAATTCTGGTGTAGTTTTAGTTGAAAGATTTGGTCATTTCCACTAAGGATATATTTCCTGAATCAGTAATGCTGGAAGGAGTTTGTTACATTAACAACTGAGCAGAGTATCCTTATTACGTAGGTTTAGTGGGGGCATACTCAACACCCCCAAAACCATAAAGATTTAAGATTTTTATCCAAGATTCAAAATGTTTACTCATCTGATGCATATTGTATATCAACAGTGAAATGGGATTTAAAACATATCCACCTGTCCAAAAGTAAAACAAAAATAGACTGTGATGATAAAATGAATGTTGAAAGAGGCCTATAAACTATATTAACAATATGAAATATTAAAATTAAATCATTCACTCTGTAAGATTGTTGTTTTTTTTTTAGAATTTGTCTCAGTATGTCATCAACAAAGTCCTTTGTTCTCATGTGGGTTTAGAATAGGACTAGCATACATTTAAACAGTATCAAATGCATGTTAATCAGTAAATATTTATTTTTCTCATGTGTGGCTGAGTATGTGTGTGTCTGTGTACATGTGTGCGTATATGTGAGTATGAGTGATGTAACATCTGTTACAGCCCGATAATAACATGCCACAGTGATAGAGAATGCTGCTAACTAACAGCGGTTCTGAGATGATCCTCTCCATCACGCACACACACGTTCAACCCGTGCTTGTCAGACTCTTGTAATGGGATCATGGAGGGACAGGTCCTGCATCAGTCACAGTGCAGGTGCAAATGTGTACTCACACACAAAGGTGCAGCCACCCACACACATATCATCTGGAGGCTAACCATGACTGTGTATCACAGGAACAGGAAAGCTGCTCTTTATCTCAGAGGTTGCTGTTGTTCAGGGCATCAGATAGCAGCTACATCTTGTCCGTGTGCATGTGTGTGTTTGAATGTGTGCACATTTGAGTGCATCTGTGTGTCTAGTTTAATAACATTTACTCTTGCAAGCGTGAAATGAGACAGTCTCCCACTATCTGTCTTTAAGAGCAGGGCTGAGAGAGCAGAGTGGCTCAAATGAACTGATGGATCATGCAGACTTCCAGTCAGATGGGCCTGTTAGCTTTAATAGAAATTGTGCTGGCTTCAGTTGAGATGCATCTCAGAGTGTAGTATAAAAAATCCCTACATGCTCTACATGTTATACGCTTTCTTCATTGGCAGTTTGTCAAGTGATTGCCCGATGATGTAGCAGCATGTTATTTTCAAAGAATGCTGTCCTGACTGTTCAGTGAGGCTTCCCTCTCAGCTAAATCGGCATTAGCTACTGGAAAGCCAGCCAGTCACACTGTGAATCAAATCTGTGTTTATATATCTAATATCTTTACATCAGTACACATTACATTTTCATTCTTAAAACAGAGGTATGTTGTGTGGAATTGTTTTTCCCCGCTGGAAAATGCAAACACAAGCGTGCGAGTTGCTGATAAATTCAAACAAATACTGGGAAAATCTGTTGGATGTTCTGACAGCAGTCTTGGCTAGCGATCAATGAGATTACTTCATAAAACCCTGAACATGTTGTCTAAGCTTTGCCTGCAGGTCAGTGAGCATGATAACTGCCAGAGATATCAGACTATTATCGAAAATCTGAAAAACAGATGCTTTCCTGTCTGGTAGCTTTTGAGTCTCACTTGTTTTCTCCCAATTCCTCCTTCAATTCTGCGTGAGTTGTTGCCCCGAGGCAGAGCGTGAATAAAAGTACAACTACAATAAAAGTATAATACTTTGATATTTGCAACATTAAACTTCTCCTACTTCAGAAGAAAATATTGTACTTTATACTCTTTTGCCTGACATGTTTGACTTTGGTTACTTCTCAGATGACAGTTTTTATCCCCTTCTCCTGTTTAGGGAAAACCACCAATCACCAAATGAGATGATTTGGAAATTCTTTGCCAAACTGGAGGATTAACTCCTCCTTTGGGGGGTGAGAAAATTATCTTCCTTCTTAACCAAAATAAACTCTTCAAAAGCTTCTTCGTGGATTATTTGTGAAATACATTGTCACAGAGCTGAAAATGGGCCTGTTCCTTGGTGAGTACACGAAAAGCAGATTTTTTTCCCAGATAAGTTGTTATCACAGGGCATTGATGCTTCAGACATATTATAATCTTATGCATTCTTTTAAACTACACCAGCATATACAGCAGTGAAATTAATCCAGAAACATATGCAATATTGAAAAACTGGCAGGGATCATTTTATTGCACAATGACCACTTGCATTTTTCATAATTTGTGTAACTGACTACCTTATTTTTTCTAAGTTAATGTGTTAAATATATGTTTGACTTGTTGGTATTAGCACCATCACACATTAAGCAAAAGATGTGAATATTTTTCCACCACTGGCTTGGGAAGAAGTAAAATAAGACACATACACACACACACACTTTACACACAAGCCTCAAGACAGTGCATAGCAATAACCAATCCGCAAAGGATGCTGGGTAATTTGGTTAAAGATGTCAGGAACGTAAATCACCTCCAATCAGTCCTGCTCTGTCATTGGTCAATGCTTGTGCCTCCAGTAGAACATCATTGGTCACTGCTCTATCTGACTGTCTCTGGAGGTCTCATACTGTTCAGCTGTTGCTTGCTGGGACACATCAAGTCTAATTCGTGCTTCGGTATGAATACAAATAAGTAATAAGAGAAAAGTAGGCACATATACAAGCTCTAATAAAAAGGGAAAACTGTGTTACTGTTAAACAAGCGCAGTCTGTCCTTGAAATAGACCAAGTCACTGCACCCTGAATAAAGGTTTCAGATACAGTTTGAATCCATTTTGTTAACAGTAAGTTGTAAATCTTTGTTTTATTGCAAATAATTATCTGCTATCTGTGATTTATATTAAAGCCATAATGATGGTATTTTTGTCCATCTGTATAAGTTCCCAGATTCCCATTGGTGGAACACATTATTAAAGTATATGTGTTGTGTGACTTGTTATTTTGATGAAGGATTGATGCTGAAATATATTACTTATTTATTTAGTTATTTATTTACTTTGACTGCATTTAATATGGATATGCTGTGACAGTAACAGCATTCTGATAGTTTTGAAGAGTGTGGCTTGGCGTTATAGTCGTCACGTATCTCATTAGTGAAGTTCCCGTGAGGATCAATGAAGTACATCTGTATTTGTATCTGTATCTCTGTCTGTATCCATCAAATGCACATCAAATTTAAAGAAGTTTATATCTATGATTCTCAGCCGTGTTGGTTGTGTGTGTGTTGCTGCCTGTGTCGTAGCCAGACATTTGTCGGAGTTTGCTAAATCTATTTTTAAGTAAACAATAGCCAGGGCTGGATTTTGTTGCCAATGTAGATAGAAACATCAAGGCACAGGATTTCTGTGGAGGCTATCATCGTGATTATAGGCCAAGACCATTTTCAGCCAAGAAATTTAATTCATCAAAAACAAAACTCCAACAAAATCTCCATGTAAGCACTCAAGCATTCATGAATACTAGATATTCAACATTTAAAGTCTATATTTTATTAAGTAATTATCTGATTTTGTTCCATTTATCGTTAGTCTTTCTCAAAACACCACAACTGATACTGAAATATTAATGAATTGAGGACCAGATATTCACAAAACACATGTGCAGACAAAAAAAGCCCCCTGGCTGTTACTCTGCTGAGGCAAACTATATGTTTCTCTCTCTTCTCACAAGGAAAACAGGTAGAAAGGTATTGTCACAACACATACACATGCACACACATTCATATACTTCAGATCCTCAGGGCTTTGCTTCTCTCCAGCCTGTATTGCAGGGTAGACAGCTTAGAGATCAGCAAACAATACCTGGGTAACACCTTGACCCATTCACTGCAGATCTAAAGCTAATTATTAAGTACAGCACACAGCACACTCTGTTGGTTTGAGCTCAGACTTAATGATTCTGTGAACATTGCACGTCTCAGAAACTGCTCCATTTGCTCTCTTTCCCCTCAGGCAAGGACCTTCATCACACCAGCGACCATTGATCAGGACACTACAGATACACAGCATTAATAAATGAAATAAGCGCTTGTAGGCAATGAAAAGAAAGCACACGTAGAAGTATGTATGACTTTCCTGAGCCTGTTGAGCATGATGTGAGTGTCAAACTGGGGCAGTGAGTGTTTGCTTTTACGTACAGGGGCAGCAGAGATGATGGACAGTGAACAGGAGCATACAAATGAACAGCCACCCACGGGGAAAGTCATCCCACCTTGGATGTTTACTGCACAGGGACCGCTCTATGTGAGACTGCGGTTCTCAGTAAATATTCTTGGTATGTGTGTATGTGGTCGTGTACACTCAGGAGGGGGTTGCTGTGTGGAGTTGTAGAAATGCAGTGAGAGAAGAGTTTCTGTTTGTGTGTGTGCTGTCCAGGTGGATGTATTCTCGGCTGTTTGTCAGAGCTGAGACCAGATCAATGTAACTCTAATCTACGGCAGTATGATGTGATTGATTACCTCATATTTGGAGGCCCTGCACAGACCTCCACTGAGTGTGATGGACACACACACACACACACACACACACGCATACACATGCATACACACACTATGGTCAGTTCATCCAAGCAAAGGAATTGATTGGTATGAAATGAAATCAGAGCAGATTGGTTTGGCTGGGCACAAGGCTGGACAGTCTATCCAAGAAGGTCAGAAAAGATGATGGGAGCAGAAAACATTCATTGATACCATATTTCATATGTGATATGTCTGTGTGTGTTTTTTCTCCACAAATTGGTTTTCCGTAGCGGCGTTAGCTGTGCTATTTTTTGTCCTTCTGACCCCTTCATGTCTGCATTCGTGTCAATGTAAATGTGAGAGTACATGATGTTGACAAGATGTTTGTTTTTGCTAAGCAGTGGAACATTGACAGATGAGAAAATGTACTGCTATCGAAGTTTGCTAAATGAGCTGCTCGCCTCCTCAATGTGGCAGCGTATTTGAATAATTTTACATCTTTGAAATGTTAATAACACCTGTAGGCTATGATATTGTGAATCTGCTCATGAGCAAATGAAACGGGATAGTGATATGTGGTATTTATGAGTTTCTTTTAAGTGTGTATGTGTTTATTTAGTATGTTTGGACACATACACACGCACACTGTGAGTTTCCATATCAGTGCGGATTCTGACACACTTGGGCCCCAGCCACTACTCATTGACATGCATGGTGTCAGAAACCTCATTTGAACTCCTGGTAATGGGCTTTACTGTGCTTTTGCCTGCTGGGTTCTATAGTCCAGTCTTTTCTAAGAACCAAGGCATTTGTTTTTAGAATCCCACATGCTTCCTCCTCTGAGTCTTTGTTTCTTTCACTGTGGATGCAGATTCATACTGACTCATATCTTCTCTGTTCTCTGTTGACAATAATATGGGAGGGAAACAGTTAAAGTATCATAAGAGGTAATCTTTAAAGTTGCAGTTCTTGGTATTTTGTTAGTGTCACTGGGCAAAATTTCCACAATTTCCTTTCAGTATGTTGTGATTCAAGTGAGATGAAACAAGAGTTCTACATATGTCCGCTGTCTGTGTTTTCAAGTTGTCAAAAATCTACAATGTGTAGTGTTGTAATGTTATTTTGTTTTTTTTTTTATCTCATATACCTTGTATTGATGCCAGTATTTTGATTAATACCTGTGTCCTTTTACACAATTGTTAATTTTTTTTCATATGGGAAGTATTTGTATAAGCCTTTCCTGGCTTGTAACCTGCCCAGCACAATGTGCTAATTAAAAAAAATTCTTACCATCTCATTTAACGTTATGCGTGAATAAACTAAACTATGTATATTTCGTTAACAGTAATGCATTCTGGTGGCCCTAGCCTAGTGCAATAATTGGATTGCAGGCAGTAATATAGTGACATTAATGGGAAAATCATTGTCAAGTACATGAAGATTCTTTGAAATATATTACTGTATTATAAGACGTCCTCATGTTAGGTATAATAAGGCCCTAAGAGAGAAAGATTATAATGCAGAAAATATTATGATGGCATCCTCCATTGCGTTTCAGACATTCTCCTTTGTCTTAATATAATGCTGTGCAAATTATATCTGACGGTGTTACCTGGAAACAGTTGTGTGTAATAACAGTCAAACAGGGTTTTATTAATTATGTGCTCTTTGCCATTAAAGCCTGCTGTAATATAAGGCATCACACAAAAATTATTTACGTCTATAATATCTTAACCACCACAGAGTTCACCTGCATATTTGCAGTCTTTATTATTCCTTTATTTAGACCTATCAGTCTATGGAATGACCTGGTATAGTTTTCATTTTTTTCTAGCTTATGAGTTCATGTCTCTGTGATCGTTTTCATCAATTCAAAGCTTAGAAAAGCTCCACACAAACATCCCATTTGTTCAGTTCAAATAATAAAATGGTGAGAAAATAAAAAAAAAAACATATCAAACACGCCTTATGATCAAGTGTCCAGACTTCCATTTCCATTTAACAATCTATGAACTGGTTTGTTCCCTTAAGACCCAATCAAAATAGTGCCTTCATAATAATGAAAGCTGCTGTTGAACAATCACTCGCTTTGATTTTAATTAAGGTTAGATGTGGAGCATCAGCCTCCAGCATGCAGTGAATCCTGTGGAAAAAAATTTCCAGTGGGGTTTTTTGCTGTGGTCCCTCATTAGTCAAATATTTAATAAAATGCTCTTGGCTGTACCAAATTCAAGGTTACAATCTGAAGTCCATTCTTCATCATTAAAATAAATAGGCCTACCTAGTAGGCCTTAAATAGAGCTTTACGCAAATGAGAGCAGGTCCAGACAAAGCCCCTCTGATGGTTCAAATACATGTCTGATTGTCTGTCCTGTATCTGTGAAGCCTCACAGGACTGCTCTCACCACAGGCAAACACACGACTCAACACAGATAAGGCCACTCTGCTGGATTTATCACAGCTAAATTTCACTTGGCAAAGGTGTCAACATCTCCCTGTCTGTCAGCCTCTTCCTCTCTTTATCTGTGACTCCCCTCATCACCCCTTTGGACCTGGTTCCATGCCTCCATATTGCTGTTTTATCTTTCTCCCATTTCTCCCCATCCCATCCGTCACTCGGCCTCCATTGCACCATGGGAGGAGGAGGATGTCCCTTCATGTTGTGCCCAGGTTTGCCTCTCTGAAGTAACTGTGTGTTTGTGTGCTTCTGTGGGTTTGTGCACTTGCAAGAGGGCATGAAAGAAGACGAGAAGGAGGATTTGAAAACGCCATTACGGAGCAGGTGTCCTTCCATCTGTGCTGATCACAGTTAACTTTTTCCCTTTTCCACTCAAATCCAGACCGACCCTCATGCGTTCATGCTAAGACATTCGCTACAGGGCAGAATGACATTACCAAGAGAAAATGAGAAAGTGATAGAGTAAAAAGATGGAGCAGAAAGAGGAGGGGGTGTGTTGAGGATGAAGAAGGGAAAGCCAGAAGGAGAGCCCGGCTGGGGGCCGACTCAGAGCACAGACATAAGGGACACAAAAGAAGATGAAGACTGTGGTGTGAAGGAAAGAAATAGTTTTCACAGGGAGTTAGATACAAAGAAAAGACTTTTATGTGAAAGTAGATATGACTGCTCAAATAAATGAATGCAGTATTAATATTAACAGACAGGAGGAAGCTTGGAGAAAAATTGTGGCAGAGGTATTGGTGAGGTCACCATTGCCATTATACACACAATTTTATGCAGTATTTGATGTGTGTGTGAGCATCTCAGGAGAGACAGAGGAGCCCATAGTTCACACTCACCATTAAAACGTGTCTGAGGGCTGTAGAGGCAGCTGAGCCTCTCCCAGGGGAAACAGCTCACTGCCCGGATGGATGGACCCATATTATGAATGTTTATGTATGGAGGGGGGAATTGTCAGATGCCCACGTGGTTTTACAGATGGATGCTGGATGGTTGGATGTATGGATAAAGGTAGCTACCTGTAGAGTGATAAAGCCACAGGCTCTGTCATCAACAAAAGACTGTTGCTGTTGTACATTTCTGATTGGTGCAGATATGTATACTATATATCACCATTCTAAAATATGTTATATATCCACATTTTAATGTTTTACCTGCCCTTTGTGATAGATAGGGTAAATGGTAGAGGTAAGAAAAATTCAAGGCTTTGCCACTAGAGACTTAAGGTTTCATCCCACCCCCAATATGTATTCAGATTTAAGCAAGAAAAGGGATTCGGTAAGGTTTGTAAAATAACAACCTCAAATATTGCTAAATATATTGTGAGTTATTTTTTCTGGACACAGCTAAGGCCCTGGTGTCCTTCCCTGACCTTAACCAAGTGTGTATCTCCACCAGTGCTATGAAATAATGCTAATAAAAACAATTACGTACAGTAGAGTGCAATATCTGACAGACATAGCTGAAAAATGCCATCACTGCTTAAAATGCCACAGTATAAATAATAAGGTATTTATTGAGAAAGTTCATGGGGACATTTCAGAAACATCAGTATTATATGTATCAAAGGTAAAGTGGAAACACACACTGCCTGGATTTAACTAAGCAATAGTCCAGATCCTTCCATTGGATAATTACTGCATTGATTAATGTGTTTCATGTGGAAACAGGTTGTTTAACCCTAAATGATGCAATGAGTTGCTTACCATTTCTTAAACAACCATCAGTTTGTTAGGGAAGATAAAGATCGGACAATGCCAGGAGTCATTTGGTTCATCTGGCTTGTGAAAGAGTGGTTCAGGGAGCATGACATTATTTTCACACATGGACTGGCCACCACCACTTATTGACAATATTTGGGATGTGATGGACAAGACTTTATGCAGTGAACTGAATCTCCAATCATCAATACAGGACCTTGGCAAAAAAAAGAAAAAAAGAAAATGCAATTCTGGATGGAAATAAATGTTGTGACTATTACTGTGGGATTGTGTTGCATAGCATTTAACGACACCACAGTGAACGCCTCCTATAATCAAAGCTAAAGGCGATCCACTTGTTTTTGTTTTTGGACAGTGTCTATTTTCAGGCACTCGGGGTGTTATTATTATGCGTCAGAAGATGAAAGGGCCAAAGACTCCCAATCATCTAAGTGAGGGTATTGTCTTTGCTTCGTTTTTTTTTTTGTTTGTCCGTTTGTTTGATTTTCAGCAACTTTACACAAAAACTCCTGAACCAATTTCCATGAAATTTTCATGAAAGGTGCGAGGCGGTCCAGAATAGATCCATTAAATTTTGATGAATGTAGGTCAAAGGTCAAGGTCACCAAAAAATGCTTCATCCTGAAGAGGGTTGTGGTGGTGGTGGTGGGGTATCCTGGACGTACTGCCATCACAGGGCTTCATCTGACATTTATTTAATTGTTTTTTCAGCTTTATCAGAAACATCGATTACAATAACTTCAAAATTAACAATGATCCATAACAACAGTCATGTGGCCCTTAACTGACTGTGGAAGTGGATTATGGAAGTATTCAGCTGCTTTTACTTTGTACTTTCCAGATACTGTAAAACTTTGCAATCAAAAATACCGCTGTGTCTTTATTCTCT
>JAPTYQ010041986.1:0-10804 GCA_029814465.1 Ostorhinchus cyanosoma
TCTATCTATCTATCTATCTATCTATCTATCTATCTATCTATCTATCTATCTATCTATCTATCTATCTATCTATGTCCCTGGGACATTCTCTGGGATAACATGAATGAAAAAAAATGCTATAGCAGATGAATTAACATATCTAAAACTATTGCATAGCAGGTTACGATAAATTGTGTGTCAGCCATTTTTTATTTTGCTATGACAAGAAAAGCACTTGAACACAACGCACTGGTAATTTCAAATTTACAAATGGAAAGGATCATCTTCTTGATAGCACATGAAGGCAGCATAAGACTCGAAACTGAACCTTTAAAAATCCTCTTCTCTGTTACTATTTGACTTAGAAGACGAAGATTTGTGCAGTGTTTTATTCAGACTGTAAATACCGTATTCTGTATATACAGTATGTTTCTTATTTGATGATAAAAACAGGCATGATTCACAGTTTCAGTGGGAGGCATCTAATCTGCCACTTTTTAATACAGTTCAAACAGCTACAATATCAACCAGTGGTAAAATTAGTCCATATACAAGTCAAAGTAAAATGTCCTTCAAGTTGGTTGTTGCTCAGTGTGTCATATTTGACTGTAGCGGTGTTTCATACTGCAGTACTCAAACGCTGATGAAAAAAACAAGAGCTGAAGCAGGTGAGAGAGCAGAACGAAAATATGAAAAAGAAGACAAGCTCCTAAAGGGGAAAGAGGTTTGATGTTACACTCCCTACCTTATAAACTGTTCGGTTCAAAGAGATGATGGAATAAAAGGGAAGGGTGAGTGTGTGCAAAAAAAAAAAAAAAGAGGCGTGGTTTTCTCATCACCAGCAAACAGCAGTTGTTTAATATCTTCAGGACCTTTTTTTGTCTCAGGAGGGATTTCCTTGTGCATGCAGTACTTTGAAGACTTGTGAGATGTATTTCTTGGCATGTGCAGTCCACATATTCTTTTAATACTTGGAAGCTATCCTAAATACTTTTTAAAAAACTGACTTATTTTAATCTATAGCACTACTCTTTTATCAGATCTTTCCATTGTACTGATATCTTTACATGAAACCACAACAATATAAGTTCAATACGTTATCAAAATCCTGTATCAGTTCTGAGTAATGGGTATATTTGCTTGCTTTTATATATCTGTTTCAGTGTCTCTGTGCAAAGTGGACACTTTAATGTGGCATCAGACTAATATGGCATTGCTTTTTTATTGCTTCCTTGTTCTCCACTCTCCTGCTCTGCTTCATTATGGTGTTCCCATCAGTAAGTAGAAGGTGAGGGCTACTATGAGCAGTAAACAGAGGGGAGAGTTAAAGGTCTGGTAAGCTGTGGAAGGCATAAAGATGTCCTCGTACTTGTAAATACTGATCATGTGGTCGCTGACAGGTGGACTGTCGATGTCATGCCTCGTGATCGAACCTGTTGGAAAAGACAGACACTTTACAGCAGATGATAAAACCCAAACATGAGTGGTTGGATGTGATGCTAGGACGCGCACCTTGTATGGCAGGCCCCCATGCGAACAGGTAATACCACGACAGGTGTAAATCCACCAGCGTCTCCTCTCTGGGTACGTATAACGGCCGCTTGAAACGGCACGTCACCCGGTTGTTCTCAAATATGCCTTCTTCATCACGGGCCGGGTTCCGTTTGATCTCCTTAGCCCATTGGCCAACGTTGTAGAAGTGATGGATCCGCACACGCCCGTTATCGTCATGGACACAGCCCATGACATCATCTCCTCCCTGAGAGAAAAAGAATTGAACAAGACTTAAACAGGACTATCCTAAATCCATCACTTTTGTCTGATCTGCTTAAATATTCAAATAGAACAATTCTGAAGACGTTAATGCACTCAGAGATTGAATTTCTTCTGAGCCATAAACTACCATCATCCAATCTCTCTGTATATACTTGACCACTAGAGGGAGTAGTGAGGCTTGTCTGGCCAAGTTAAGGATGACAACCAGTAAGAAACAACTTTCAGCCAAAGAAAGTAATAAAATGATAAAAATATACAAAACTGTGGGTAAAATCTGACCTTGTATGGTCAATACAACCTCGATCTTTAGGACAACTATTGACAACACAAACATGGCAAACAGAGGTGATTTGTGTCTAAAAACAGAGCTAATCTAATTGAGCTATAATGTAAACTATCAGCCGACACAGCACATGAAAACTATACGCCATAGTGTGATTTTGACCAACTGAAATTATGTTTAATAGAGAAAACTTGATGATACCGGGATACAGATGTGTGTAAATGATGAGCTTTATACTTTATTCAGTGAATGATACAGTCTGTGGCGATGCAGTGTTAATTTAATGGTGGTTTTGGTAACTGTGAGGTCTGGTATATGTTGACCGTCTGGAATATTATAGCATACATTTTTTAATGCACTGAATATTCAACCTAATATTTCCTAATAGAATGAAAGAAAGAATAGGACAGAGCACAAACATGATCTGATATGTAGCACAGTTGCCATCTGAATGTCTTCACTGACTGTTACTGTGAGTGTTTGGCTCCTCACCATTTTCTTGTCAGAGGAGAACCCTACAGCCACCCAGCCATCTGTGTCTGCACTCATTTCATATTCCACATCTGTCCCGATGCGACGATAACTTAGAAAGTAGTCACACGTCTCTGCGTCACAGCCTGGTTTTCCATACCTGAGACACGGAAAACATGAGGAGAAATAACATGAGCTGTTTAATAGCGCTTGTTATTGACTGTACGGCAATAATGAAGCTACTTTAACTCTTAAAGACCCAGTGCTACTATTATGGCAGTTCCCAAATGAATTTTTCTTTCTTTTTAACCTTTCTTAAGTGATTTATCATCCTTTATTATAATATTATTCTCTGTATCTTGTGCTTTTTCTCAGTGAAAATCATGTCTTTTTCTACATTAAGTTTACTGATCATGTAGATGTTCATTAAAGCTCAGATTAAAGTTGAGGGTTATCATATCAAGAACAGAGGAAACTGAAGAATAAGTGACTTTTTCAGTAAAATATATCAACAACCAGAGGTGTCAAAAGTATTCCCATTCATTATTCAGGTAGAAGTACAGATACTAGGGTTCAAAAAGACTTCTGTGAAAATTGAAGTATCAACTCAAGCTTTTTACTCAAGTAAAAGTGTAAAAGTACTGGTTTCAAAACTATTTAAATTATAAAAGTAAATGTAAGGGGAAAAAAACGCCATTAGAATAAAAGCTTAGGCCTCACCACAGGGGCCTGTCGTGCACTACCTATGTCCTTGCTGGAGTGCGAAGTGATTTGTGTCATGTGCAGGTGTGATGAATGTTTATACGTCTCATCCAACCACAATCAAATTCACTCTATCCAGATGTTGCAATTTATCTGGATAAATATATATTTTTTTAATTATTGTTATTTGAACAATGACAAGCCGGAATGAAAACAATCTGAAATGAAATAGGAGTAACGAGGCCATTTTTTAAATGTAAGGAGTAGAAAGAACCGATACTTACGTAAAAATGGAAAGAACAGAAGTAAAAAGTTGGCTGAATAATAATTACTCCAGTAAAGTATAGATAACCAAAATTTCTACTTAAGGAAGGTAACCTGTGTCAATAACTGAACATAAACCAAGTGTTTACATCCACTGTCATTTAACAAACTCCATGGGTTTTACTGGTGAATCAATGTTGTAGAAGATGACGGTGTTTCCACGGTAACTACGGAGCCTCTGAACGTCCAAATGCTTCATATCTGATGACCATGAAAAGATGATAAACTGTATTTTACACCAGTTATTTACATGTGTTGATAGGATCAGTGGATTAACAGGCATTGAACAGTTTGGATCAGGTAGACGACAAACAGGAAGGAAACTCCAAGGCACTAGAATTAGAATTAAAATGCATTCATTCTCATGGCATGGTCACATATAGACATTAAAAAACACTTCAATACGATTAAAGTCTATATATATATACTGCTCAAATTAAATAAATAAAGGGAACACTTAAACAACACAATGTAACTCCAGGTTAATCACACTGACCACTTAGGAAGCAACACTGATTGTTCTTCAAATAGTTGAATGTGACAACAGCCTGTGAAATTGTCAAAGTATTTAATAAGAATATTTCATTCATTCAGATCTAGGATGTATTATTTTAGTATCCCCTTTATTCATTTATTTTTTTTGAGTAGTGTATGATCATGCCATGAGAATAAAGACATTTTAATGCTTAAAGAGAGTGCCTTGGAGTTTTCTTCCTGTTTGTCATCTACCTTTTGAATCCCTTTTTCCAAAGAGCACCTTGAACTAAGTCTTTTTTTTTAAGCATTCCTTCCCATGACTTCTTGATAGTTTGGATCAGATGTTGATTTAGGTTAGGATGTTTGGGTCTTTATGGGTTAAAGAATGGATGGTGAAGTATCCCTGAATTTAGCTCAAGCATCTGGGATGAAGGAGCCTCAGGGAACAGGAAGTAGGAGTCCTTCTCTGACCTGATGCAGCCTTTGGTTATTCCACAGTCGCTGACTTTTATTTTGGCAAAGGGATCCACTGGTGGGGCGGTGGGAAATGGATATCCTGAAAAATAAAAGATGCACAGTGTGTTAGTTCCTGTCCAGGCAGCTGAGTGTGTGTGGTGAATGCGGTGGAAGGGCCCACTACAGGGCGGCCATCTGCGCAGAGGCACGGGGAGGAGGTGGGGGTGGACGGCCACCACAGGGAGCTGTCCTGGGTGCTGAACGGCCCCACGCACAGGACACAGGTTGAATCCAAACAAAACAAAACAGCAGGCATGTTCTGCTTCCTCTGCTTCTGTTCCTGTTTGTTTTTTTGTTCTTCTACTTATGCATGAATTTGTTTACTGCGCACTACATGTAAACAAAACCACCAGCTGTGAAACTTCAGTCCACTCACCGTCATCAGACAGATATCTGGACTCCAGAAACTCGGAGGCGAATGTGCTGTAGGAGTCTTTATGGGGTTCCTGGTGTCCCGGATCTCCGTGCTCTCCGTGGCCGGCCCGGAGTGCTCCCTCATCGGTGGGGCTCGGTGCGACCCCCAGCCATCCACTGTGCACCAGCAGCACCCACAGCTGCACCGATGCCCGCACGAAAAACATGACGGATAACACAACAAGCAACGATGGACACGACTAAAGCGACCTGGAAACAGATGGGATCCTCATTTTTGGGTGAATCTCAGGGTCTTCGCAGGTATCCATGTCGGTAGAATCATCTCCGCATCCTAATTGCCTGTTTATTCAGTCGGATCGGGAGGATGAGGGGGGGGGGATCCGAGTGGAACGCCGTGGGATTAACAACCTAATCCAATTCTAAATCACCCACAGTCGTAATCTATACATCTAATTCAGATGTAGACCCATAATCCTCTTCGAAACCGGACTCTATATGAAGCCTGCTTCTCCTTATATATTATTTCAGTCGGAGTTTGGGTCGGATGAATGGTTTCGTCCAGCCTCCCTCTCCTCTTCCTCCGCATTAAGCACCAATGAGGAGCCGCGACGTGCTCATATGAGGTCGATCAACTGGGGATCCACACACTGTACGTTCTATTTCCTTTTAGAGGCTTCTGAAACAGTTGACACACAGCTTCATGTAGACTTCAGCTTTATGCTTCTACAGCGAAATCACAAAATACAACATAGATAAATAAAGAAAAACATACAAAACAGGACAAGTGGATACAATTATTAATATAGTGTACCTAAAGTCTTTTTTTTATACCCTTTTTACTTTTTAATTCTGTCTGAAATCTTTCTAAAAAATATGTGCAAAAGTCTTAAGTATGGAAATATGGGGACAGAATTAAAAAACATGAAAAATATTAGAATTAAACAGCTGCTGCAGGTACAGTCAGTGTTACTGTGACCTCTATTTGGATTCAGTAAATCTCCATCTCTGTAGTGTTGACTATCTGGATGTTTTCTTTAATTATCTCTCTATCTATTATTAGACCACACTTGTTTTCTTCCATTTCTTGTTCATTTTAATGCCTGGTACAACTGAAGGTACATGTGTTTGGACAAATATAATGATAATAATAAAAATATCTCATAAGTATTTAATTTAAGAACTGATTATCCATTTTTCATGTTTTCTTGATAATAACCAAAATCACTTCAGTTCTTACATCAGTATCTATGTCATCGTGCTGACAAGAACAGTGCTTTTATTCATTCCATGTTTTCTTCTCTGTCTGTTTCAGTCACATGACACACACAGGAGTCAGGACTTGATTGCATAACCATTGTTTTTGATGACTTTTGATGGTCTAATAATTTTTTCCATGACTTTATTACACACCCTCAGAATGCTCCAGAGATTGTCAAGGTCTTTTATCACTACAATATTCAGATTTTTTATAAAGTTCAGAAATAGGCTACACGATCACATGTATGAATTTCTTTGTGGCCATGTATATACAAGTGGAAAATACAGAAAATATGTAAATCGTATTAAAAACTAAAAGTGCTTCAGAAAAATAAAAGCCTTTGGACATTATGAAGGTGTGAAACATAACACAAGATTATTTAAGAAAAAACATCCAGACAGTTGATGTATGAGAGCTGAAGATTTACTGAATCCAAATCACACCAATAACAACTTTACCTGCAGAAGCTGATGAGTTGTGATTTTTTTCTTTTTGTGTATGTGTGTGTGTTTCAAAACTATGCACATATTTCCTGCATATTATTTGTTAGAAATAAACACATATGGAAGCCATTACATCATTAACAGGTTTCTGCAGAGTTTGATGATACCGTCTCTCCAGGACCAGATTTGAATACCCCTCCTCTAAGACCCTAACCCTAATGTTTAATGCTTCTGCAATTGAATGTTCAAATGTTCAATGCAAGTTAAATTGGCATCAAAAAATGATCAATAAGTATGTTTAAAATTTGGTATTTATATAAATATGTATATAAATAAAAAAAAAAAATTGAATTTGAAAAAACAAGGAAATGAGAGGCTACTCATTGCACCAGTTGGAGCTGAACCATATTACAGTAGTTTTCCAATGGAAGGATCTTATGTATTTATGTAGATAAATCCAGGTGGAGACTATTTTTCCTGGGTTGTGTATATTGCAATAATAACAAGATGTGTGTTATTGCAATATATGATTTAATCATTTCACAAGGTGATAGAGCCTTTCCCACCTCGCAATATGTGAATTTATTTTCCTGAATAAAAGAGAAGAAGAGTGTTGAGAGATGCTACATTTGGCAAAGTCAGAGGAGTGTTAGTTATAAAAGATGAAAATTAGGTAAAAGGTGCAACAATGTAAAAAACTAAATAAAAAAAACAAAACATGATACATCAAGACAAAAGCAATGTATAAGACACCGCAAGATGGAGATGGTGTAAATAAATATGAGTTAAAATATTAAATGAGGTAAAAACAATGGAACAAAACATAAATGATGTAGTAAAAAAAAATGAGGTGAAAAACAAGACACAAATGGTGTCCAAGGTGTAAAAAAAAAAAACCCAACAACATGGAAATAGATTTTAAAAAGAGCATTTTGACAGTAGAAGAGTCAATAAAAAGTAGATCTGTGGTCATTCATGATGTGAATTTTTATGTTTTTGTCCCAAAGAGATGAGAACCGCTGTTCTGAGTGTAAATAATAATAATGTGTGTTGAATGTGCTGCTAGTTTTACTCATAGATCACATCCACCTCAAAAGGATTTAATTAAAAAACTTACCTGACCTTCTCATCTTCTCATTTATAAATTGGTCTGGTCTTTCCTGGTGGGTGTTGCACTGTCCTGCCACTTGATGGTGACACAAACCCACAGTTTGGATCCTTCCACCTCCTTCCACCTCCCATGTATCTGGCAAAACTAAAGAACAAACCGCAGCACCATTTAGCTATGACAATAGCATGTGAAAACACTGACTTGTTTAAACCATACGTCTTTTTTTATAATATTTACATTGTGCCAGGTTTATTTTTTTAGTCATGAAACAGGAAAAGCAATCTAATTTTACGGTATATTTTCATCTGCAATCCACTGGTGTAATTATAACCATGTAAGGGTTTCATTTCTGTAGTTCCAATGTGCTTCAGTTTTCTACTATAGAAATACTCACTGATCTAGTTGCTTAAATGATGAGTGAAAATTTGTAGCGTCTCAAGCCTTTTTCCGAGTTATTAGTCCACAGGGTCCCTGATTTATTAAGGTTCCCTCAGTCTCAATGAAAAAGTCACAATGGAGCTAAACACACTTCACATGTGCACATTCCTCACCCTACACTAACCTCTGAACATTTATTTGTAATTTCACAGCATCATATATGTTTCTGGTTCTGTCAAACTGTTCCAACACATGACCATATATGTGATATATTGTGTTATTGTTGTGTCAAACCTCTAATTTTAGTTAAAGACTATACAAATGGTTCAACCTTTTGTCTTATTTTAACTCTCAAAGATCTAGAGCTATACTGTCAACTTCTATATGTTCTCTCTAAATGTAACCTTTCCTAAGTGATTTATCACATTTTGTTACAATATTATTCTCTGAATTTGGCAGTTCAGGTCAGGTATTTTCCTATTTTTAATTATCTGATTATGTCGATGTGCAAAACTGGAGAATCAAAATATATTATCTAAATATCAAATTCCATAGGTTTTCTTGGTGAATCACTGCTCCACATTTCACTACAGAAGATCCTCTGAACATCCAAATACCTCATATCTGATGCCAACGAAAAGCTGAGAAACTACATTTTACTTGAATTAATTACATGTATTGATAGGTTTCATGATTCAGAAGTTATTATACATTTTAGATCAGTTGATGCTTTTGGTCACTGGAGGCTGTTTGGGTCTTTGAGGGTTAACTCATGATGTACTGACAAACAGGATTAGTTTAATGTATGATGAGAAAAAAACAGGGGTCAAACAAATAACTGATAATTAAATAGAATAAACCCAAATCATTTCAATCATTCAATTCAGCAAATGAAGAAACTCCAATAAGAACAGCAAGAAGTAAAATTTGATGAAATCAAATATTTTATTTGTCCTAAGGATAAAAAAATGAAGCAATTTTATATCATAATGCATTTTATTCATAGTTGCAGGCACATGGTGAATAAACCGAGGCTCAGTTCCAATGTGATCTTGAGCTGTAAACCCTCACACATTTTACTGATGTCAACTGGCATAAAAGGAATTGGATCACACTTTCCTACATTTCCTACCAAAGACTTACCTTGATGATGCAACACATCATAGATAAAGGATTAAGAATAACTTAATTTATCAGTCAGGAAAATTAAAATGACATATGTCACAGTTCAAAATAAAAGACATTAAAATTACACCTGAGTCATTATTTTGTTGTTCAGCAAGAAAAAGCATTCTAGAAGTAAATGTTTGTAGCTTTGAGGTTTTGTAATAATCAAATAAGTCATTTTTATCCCAGTAAGAATGGACAGAAATCTTTGATGACGTGGTGTATAATCAGATCCTTTCATTCCTCTGTTTCAAAAAACCAAGTAAAATCCTGCTTAATGTTGCATTCCTTTGAACAGGGAATCAGTGTATCCCATGTTTATCACTTTTTAATGCCTCGGGGTGTCCAATAGTTACCCCGAGTTTAACGTCATAACACGACGAACTGTGGGTAAGTCCCTCAGATAAAGTACGCAGAAGGTGTTGTCTTACAGGAAATGGCCATGAAAGGCCCAAAATGTCTGCAATCCAGTCACACCAAACCCCGGGGGACTGAACTAAGAACACACCTCAAAGTCTGGGAGTCTGTCAGGGTGGACTCTGGGCCTGAAAAAGGCCAGGACATCTCACTGTTCATGTCGGTGTCCTGTAGGTGATGCTGTTGTCCCACAATGCAAAACAGGTCAGACAGAAAACCAGCAAAGATTGTCAGAGCGATTAAAGTGAGATCAGGATCCATCATCTATGTCACACTCATACAAACACAAGCACACACACACATGGTGTAAAGATGATGTGTTAACAATGCCAATACACCAAAAGTCCAAAGATATCTGCATGCACTGAGAGAAGAGGTAAGAGAAAAAATGAAAACACACATGAAATTTTACATTTTAAGTCGTACCACTTGTATTCTCTGTATGCATGTTATGTATCTGTGTTGCCTTTGCCTTTACTTTTGTGTTTTCGATCACCTTGATCAGTCTCTGGGTCTAAAAGATCCACTTACATATGTAAAACACGCGTGACTTGAGCGTCTGGATGTGAACATACATGTTTCAACATGCATGAGTGTGACCTTTAACCCTTCGTCTCTTTATACCGTCTCTCTGCTGACACATTTCAACCTGATCAATCACTCCTCTTGTTCTCGGTCCGCCCAATTATCTCTCGTTTATCCTCCTATTCTTTCACCTTCTACCTAAGCTCACTCACTCACTCTCTCTCTCTCCTTCCCAATTACCATGCTGTGTAGGGGGCAATGCTTGCTGGGTAATGAGGGACTCTGGGCGTACCAATCTTATCTTAATAGCCTTAAAGGGCCACTCATTAACACAAACACTCATTCCGTCACACACACATACACACACATCTGTCCCTGCACATCATGCCATAGAGAAAGATGGAGAGAATGAGCATGGGACTTGATTGAAGCAGTAGGAGAGGGAGAAAGGAAGAATGAGACAAGAAAGAGGAAGGGGACGGTGGGAGAGAAGCGATGAGGAGGAGTGGGTGAGGAGGGGGTGGGGCTGGTGGGGGGGTGGGAGTCTGGTAAATGTCAGCAGTGTGTCTCCTGGGCCGGAAAGACGAGTTAGTGACAGGAGA
>JAPTYQ010042195.1:0-10793 GCA_029814465.1 Ostorhinchus cyanosoma
GAAATGTGGGAAAAGGAACCAGTTACATTTAAAAAAGACAAATACCACTGCTTTAAATGACTGAACACTAAATGAATTGTCTATTATTTCACACTGAACAAAAATATAAACACTTTTGTTTTTGCTCCAGTTTTCCTTAAACTGAACTCAAAGATCTAAAACGTTTTCCTTGTTCACTAAAGGTTTTTCTCTCAAATATTGTTCACATATCTGTCTAAATCTGTTAATGACAATTCCATTTAAAAAAGCAGCGTCACTGCTTTAAGGCAGTTTATATAATACGCAAATGTACAAAAGTATGTGGACACGTTGAATCCAGGTGTTTCTTTTCTAACGGTGTCTGAGATAAAAACAATAAAACTAATGTCAGAATAGAGTTTATATTTGGTTAAATATCATTTCATTGATTAGTTTGGATTCAATTCTTATCTTTGCTTCCAAAAGGCGTCAGAGATGGATTTGACTTAATTTCTTTCACTTCTGTTTTTTTAATCCATGACTATGATTTTAAATGTTCTTCTTCTAAATTTCTAAAATAATACATTTCTAAAATAATAATACATTTTCCACCATAACTAACCATCTACTTTCTTGACATCTCACTAAGGAAGAAAAATTTCCAATTAAACTTTGAGGAAATATTGTTGTTTTTATTTCAAATCCTCATGAACTGGAACATGTTACAGCTGGAGACATGAAGTGTCCCAACATTTATGTCCATATAGTTTAGAAACATCGGTATCTCCTTAATATTTATAGCTTATAATGATATTACTTTGCTTCTCTGGCCTGTTTGAGATCAGATCAGGCTGAATTTGACGTCCCTGCTGTAGTTGACGGTGCCTCTGATACAGATCCAACAGAAATGCCAGAGGTTGAGTTCTGCGCCGTCGTTTATGGCCCATAAATAACCAAAGTTTTAATCAAAAGCATCTGCTGAGTTTGGACCTCACAGAGGAAATAACAGCGTTTGTCATTGGTGAATAAGTGTCCTCTGTGCTGGTCTGCGGTCTTCGCTGGTTTTACTGATGCTTGAGTCTAAACGTCCCGTTTGACGTCATGGACGTGACAGACACTCTGGGACTTAGTCATGTCGGAAAACCACAGCGGAGGTGACAACATGGTGGCTTTTTCCACGTCTGCAGCTGGAGCAGCAACATCTGCTGTTGATGTTAGGAACCTTCAGGCGTGGCTTTAATTCAGTCCCATTTAGACCAGGGGGGGTCGGACTCGGTCTAGTTCAGGGTCCAGGTTCAGCTCAGTCTGAACTTAGACTGAACCACTGGAGCTGTCAACATTAATGCGTGAACGTGGAGTAATTCATCATCATGATTAATCTGATTCAAAGTCTGAATGCAATGAACGCCTCTGCAGCAGAAGGACTGAGTCGAGTTAACGCCGTGCAAAGGGGCAGGACTTTATTTATTTACCAAAACAAAGGGACACATTTGTAGTTGTCATTATTCAGAGGTTCTTTCGTTATTATCTTCCTGGTCTGACCCAGTTTAGAGCATTTTGGGCTGAATGTGACCCCTGAACGTAAATGTATGAAACTCCCATAAACTCCATCAAACTAGAGAAAAACAGTCATAAAAGACCAGTGGATTGAAGACGTGACCACGACCTAGAAAAGTCTGTCCTTTGTGCAGGTTGTGTTGGTATTTTCTCTGCAGGTAACACTGGTTAACAGTCCCTCCCACCTGGAACAGACTTCTATCAGCCTAATGCACTCGCACACAAACACCAGAAACGTTCAAGGCTCCTCATGAGTCAGTTTTCACTGGTTGGTTTAATGTAGTTTTTTTATTTTATGGAACATGATTCATCCTCTCAGTATTTTTTGACTTGTATAGTGTGTTTGTTTTTCACTAAAGCTTTTAAAACCCTTTACATTCATCACGTAGTCTTCAAAATATTCATATTAAAGTCTTAGATCAGCAGGTAAGTTTTTTAAAGATATAAATTACTGATATAAAAACAGGCAAATGCTGTAATTCTCCTTCTGACAAACAGGAACTGACTTTAATTTCCTTTGTTGCCTGGAACATGACTTAAATGTTTTGTCAGCGTTGGCACTACTTCATTTCATGTCAACAGACAAATCTGTTTTTGACAGTTTTATAATATCACGGCTCTCTGTGCCTGTGATTTGTTTGTCTTTGTTTAACAGTAGATTTGACAGTTGAATCTACTTCGTCGTGTTTGGACGAAGCTTTGAAGAAACGAACCAGAGCATCAGGCATTTTTCATTGAAGCCTTAAAATGAAGAACAGCTGTTTAAAGAGAATGAGTTGTGAGAAGTGAAAGGGTTATTTCTGTTTAGAAAGCACAGATGTGACGCAAAGGAACCAGAAGACGACGAAACCACTAAACGTCGTCACTCAAATCAGCTGTTCAGGTTCAGGGGACTTTAACGTCTTTAACGTCATTAACGACTTTGTGCTTTTCTGCTCAGATTAACAAAGAGTCTGTGCTTTATTTAACCCCAGGGAAAACAATCCACTAACACTGGTACGAGTGTAAGGTCACGCTGACCCCGCCCCCCCATATGAGCTCTACGACCCCGACGTCGTACATCAGGGTTTCCAGTGTGGCCTCTTTAAAGGCAGCTGCGGCTCTGAGCACCTGCTCCGAGTTTACACCGAAAGGTACGAACCTCAGCTCTGAAAGGACGAAAGCATGAAAAGTATCTGAAAAACAATCAACCGACTGACCGATCAAACAATCAACTGACCAACCAACTGACTGACCGATCAAACAATCAACTGACCAACCAACCGACTGACCGATCAAACAATCAACTGACCAACCAACCGACTGACCGATCAAACAATCAACTGACCGATCAAACAATCAACTGACCAACCAACCGACTGACCGATCAAACAATCAACTGACCGACCAACCGACTGACCGATCAAACAATCAACTGACCAACCAACCGACTGACGGATCAAACAATCAACTGACCGATCAAACAATCAACTGACCGACCGACCGACTGACCGATCAAACAATCAACTGACCGACCAACCGACTGACCGATCAAACAATCAACTGACCGACTAACCGACTGACCGATCAAACAATCAACTGACCGACCAACCGACTGACCAATCAAACAATCAACTGACCGACCAACCGACTGACCGATCAAACAATCAACTGACCAACCAACCGACTGACCGATCAAACAATCAACCAGTCAACTGATCAGCTGACCAACTTTTATTCAAATTTCACCACATCATAACAAACTTCATCTCATGACACTTGGTTTTTTTTTTCAGAGGAATTTTTTGAAATATTGGACATTTGTCTTTCTTTCCACTGGTCCATATTTTAATGGTTTATAACATGCAAACAGTTACAGATATTAATATTATTCCTACAGATCACTGACAGGAAGTCCTATGTAGACTTTCCTTTGAGTCCATGACCTTTAACCTTAAGTGACCTTGAAGGGTCAAACTCAAGGTTGTCAGTGTCTAGATTTCAACAATATTCTCTTCTGAAACTACTGGTTGAATTTTTTATGTAGCTTCTGTGGGAAAATATCTACAAAGTTTTTTCCAAATGTTGACAGTTTTTAAAATAATTTTTAAAATGTGCCTTTACTTCTAACAGTCCATGGTCGGACGGTTTATGACATTACAGATATCAGTACAGGTACCTTCACTGGAGGATATTCTCCTCCAGTGAAGGTACCGCCCACTTCTATTGGCAGATGGATCTCCTGCATCAACACCACAGGACTTTAACGCAGCAGATAATTCCATGTGTTATTGATTCTTGACAGAACACGTCAGTGAAATAAAAGGCCGTTGGTTCTATTTCGTCATCAAGTTGTAGATCGACCGTTGCCAACATCCCTCTGGTTTTGAAACATTATTAAACATGAACATTTCCACGGTACAGTCTGAAACTTCCCACAGTTTTTCCACACGTGTGTTTTTCATTCCTTGTTTTCATTTCGTAACCTGGCGTCGTGAACGGCAGAGCTCGGCCTCCGTGGATCTCAGACTCTAGAGCCGACCGTGTTTGAACACATGCTGATCTGAAGTCAGCAGGTCCAGTGTTTGGACGCTGCTAATGTTTTGCGCATGGACGTGTTCTCAGGATCACGAGCACATGTGGAATCAGGAAACGACGCACACACAGCAGCGGTACCTCCCAAAACGCTTTGACAGCAAAGAGATCAGCTGAGAACATTTATTTTGAACTGAATTCCTTTGGGAGCAGGTCACCTAAAATAACTCCCAAAAATCAGATTTTTTTTTTTCAATAATCTAATATGCTTTAGCTGCGACTGCTGCTCAGGTAATCAGCGTTTGGAAACAGATCATTCTTTGAGAGCAAATGGCACAATGTTTTGTTGACTTGTGGCTGAAGTAAAATGTTGACCACAATTACTTGCTGATATGGACGCACTCTGGGTCACAACTTTTCTCTTTTTTCCCAAACCTCGGTCTGAAAATACAACATGTTGACGTGTTGCAATGCAATACAATGTTTTTGTGCAAACATTTGTGTTTTGAGAAGTAAATTCGCTTGTTTTTTCTGAGAAATGAAAGTTGACTTTTGCATGTTTGTGTCTGTATTTGCAGATCTGAGTCAAGACAAATGAAGAGGAACCATATTTGATCATAAAACTGATTTTACCTATTGAAGTAAAGAAATGAGGGAAAAAATGAGATTTATACTCAGGGTCGAAGTCAAGTTTATTTATAAAGCACATTTAAAACGAGGCAAAAACTGCTCAAAATGTTGTATAAAGTTAGAAAAACATGCATAATATGGTAAAATAGTAAAAATAAGAATAAAATATGCTAAACAGATACAAAGTAATGAGATGAATGGGATAAAAATGTCTAAAACACAAAGTGGCTTAGTGTTAGTACAGTTAAAAAATGTGACTAAATCCCTACGGTCCATATGTGCTGTTAAAGGTATTAAACCTACGGCCCGTGGACCAAAACTGGACCGAAGGCTCCAGAGGTTCCAGAGGTTCCAGTCCGGCCCGTGGGGTGAATTTCTGAACTGCAAAAATCTCACTGAAGATAAAAACAATCAAGGATGTTGAACTGACTTTAGCCCAATTTAATGTCAAATGGGTCAGAAATAATCACAGAATAATCCATAAATAATGACAAATTCTAAACTCAAATTGTACCAATATTCTGTCTGTTATTAAATGTTTTGTGTATTTTACTGTTATTCACAGTGTTTTTAAAGAATAGTTTTGTAGAAGTGAACACGTTTAGAACTTCATTTTTTCTTTTTTTCAATCTAAAACCTGGAGAACAGTTGCTTTTACAGTAAAAACAAACCAAAAAAGAATTTATTTTTCTGAACCCATAAAGATCCAAACCTTCACCATCGACCAAAACATCTACTGATCTAAACTGTTTCATAACTTCTGATCCATTAATTCTATTAATATGTTGAAATAATTGGTGTAAATACAGTTCTGCATCTTTTCATGCTCATCAGATATGACCATATTTGGACATTCAGAGGCTCGGTAGTTACCATGGAAACACCATCATCTTCTATAACACTGATTCACCAGTAAAACCCATGGACTTGGATCAATGACAGTGGATGGACACATTTTATTTTATGTTGAGTTAATGATATTTTTGCTGATAAAGTCCCTTTTTCCTCATTTTTTTCTGATTTGATTTAATAGCCTTTGAATTGACCCTGAGCTTTTATGAACATCTGCACGATCAGTGACTCAAATGTAGGAAAATATAGAATTTACACTGAAAAACGTTAAAATAAAGAGGATAGTATTAAAATAAATGGTAATAAATCGCTTTGACGAAGGTTAAATATAGAAAGACATTCAGAAGCAACGCTGCGTCTTTATGGGTGAAAAACTTCAGGATGTTCAGGTTATTGACAGAACAGTTTGAAAATCTGAAGTTTTTCACATTTTACTTTTACTTTTTTGTGCTAAAACACACAGTTGTCATAATTTATCATTTATTTTGTTGTTATTTGGCCGCTGTGCTCTTTTTGGGCTGAGCGTAGAACCGGAACTAATAGAACTGTGACTCTCCTGCTTCTGGAATCAAATGCATTCCTGTTTCTCCTTCTGGTCCCTTTCAACACCGTCCCCCTGAACCGTTCATGTGCCTGACGTCCTTCTGCGCTCTTTAACTCCGACTCGCTCCAGCTGCTCCGAGCGTTTCCATCAGTAACTGCAGAGGAAGTGTCCGTTTGACACTGAACGCCTCCTTAAAACCAGCATTTGACACTGAACGCCTCCTTAAAACCAGCGTTTGACACTGACGCCTCCTTAAAACCAGCGTTTGACACTGAACGCCTCCTTAAAACCAGCGTTTGACACTGAACGCCTCCTTAAAACCAGCGTCCTGTTTTCACCTCAGTGGACAAACGACCACGAACCACCGAGAAGACGCTGGCTCTAGCCTCGTCTTCATCACTTTCACCTTCGTTGCCATCTTCGTCATCATTACTGTTGTAGTCTTCATCACTGTCTTTGTTGTCGTCGTCGTTTTCATTCTTGGTTGTCGTCTTCATTTTCGTCATCGTCGTCTTTGTCATCATCTTCATCATCGTCGTCATTGTCGTCTTCGTCATTGTCGTCTTCGTCATTGTCGTCTTCATGGTTGTCTTCATCATTGTCTTCATCATCTTCTTCATCATCGTCATCTTCCTCTTGAATTTCTTCAAACATCTTCTCCATGAACCTACGTTTCAGACTCATTTGAACTTTTATTTCAATTTTCCTTTGGACAATGTTTACAAAGTTTGTTCACAGTTTTGAGAAATTGAGATTTTTGACTTTTTGCTGAATTTTTTCAGTATTTATAATGTTCTTTTTCTTCCATAAATGTTCACCTTCAATCTGCTGAACATCATTTGCATCCACATGTCCCCACCCCCAGGCTCTCTCTCTCTCTCTCTCTCTCTCTCTCTCTCTCTCTCTCTCTCTCTCTCACTCTGAGTTCCCCTCCAGTGGAAGTCCCGCCCACTTCTGTTGTCAGATTGATGTGCATCCAGACCACAGGACTGGAACATAGAACCGAACCTGACAGAAGCTCACACATTCACCTGGTATCGATGCAGACAGAACCTGACGCTGACGAACAGGGACGCTGGAACTGTTTTCCTTTTATTTTTCCCTTTTTTCCTCTTTTTCTTCACACAGTCCGGTGGTCTGACATCCCTTTGACAGTAGCAGATGAATCTACGCTCCGTCCCGCCTCCTGAGCGGCTGTCACTCACACAGACCTTCCCCCAGCATGCAGCCCCAAAACCATAGGACTAGAAACAGCAAAGTCACTTCTGTTTTCCTCAATTCTTGTAGTATTTCAGTTTTTTTAAACACACATTTTCTGCCCAGTTTTCCCAGTGGATCGATCCGTCTGTTGGTAAAAACAGCGACAGGTTATTCATCCTGTTTTCACTTCAGGAAAACAATGACACTAACGCGTTGAATTCAGGTGTTTCTTTTCTAAAAGGTCTGAGATAAAAACAATAAGGACTAATGTCAGAATAGAGTTTATATTATGGGATAAATATCACTGCACAGTTTGGTTTAAATTGTTTTCTTTGTTTCCAAAAAGCCTCAGAGATGGATTGGACTGAATTTCTCTCAACATAGATTCTTTATTTATTTAGTTAGTTAGTTAGGTCGTTAGTTAATTAGTTATTTATAATCCATGTCTATGGTTTTAAATGTTCTACCTCTAAATTTCTAAAATACTTTTCATGCTCTGACTGTATTTGGGTCTTTCCATGAACCTGGGTTTATTTTGGTATCTGACACTTTTCCAGCTTTTTTTAGACCCAATAATAAAAGTGAACTTTAGAGATTTTTCCCTCCAGGATGAACCTAATGATGACCTCAGATAAACGGGGAAAACTCAAACATTATCCTCTTGCTCTGAGCCATCCCATAATTCATGAATTCTTATTAAAATATTGGGACAAATTGGATCAGAGAAGTTTCCATGTGACTCCAGCTCCTCCAGGATCCTTCACACTGTTTTTATCGTCTATAGTAGATCAGACAGTCAGTGTCCGCCTGGACTTCATTCATTCCATGACGTCAGCACTGTTAGCATCGTTAGCATAACCTACCAGTCCAAAGTTTGGACACACCTGGTTTTTCTTTATTTTCACGACTTCAAAAATGAGTGGATCAACAGATATGGAACATTTGAGTTCAGTAGATGGTTTTGGTCGCTGGTGGAGGTTCAGGTCTTTATGGGTTAAAAAGGTGTCAACGAAGCGAAGGTCAACAGGAGACACAGCAATATAAAGTTGAGTGTCTTCAGCATAACGGTGAAAGTTAATCCCGTGTCTCCTGATGACCTGTCCTAGAGGCAGCAGATAAAGGTTAAAGGGGTTGGACCTAAGATTGACCCTTGGGGAACACCACATTCCATATGTTCATCCATTCGTTAAAGGTGGGGTTCTCCGGTGATGACCACAACCAACGGGATGTTCATGTCTGTTTTGGGTCATTTACGTGGTGTATTCGCACACACAGTCATTCCTAAAAGTTCTGGTCTGATTTATTGAGCTCTGCTTTAGGAGAATGTCTAACGTTTCCCTTCCATCGGCTTCTGGGGCGTTGGATCAGAGACAACACTGTGGGGTGTCCGGATAACTTCCAGAAGAGAATAAACCAAACTAAAGCCGCATGAACTTAAGCTCAGAAGGTCACGAGGGTTCGGAGGTGGGAGGGGCAGATGGGACCGGGGCGGAGCATGGCGTCGGCATAAATCTGTGGTTAACGTCGTGTTTGTCGCTGCGGTTCTGGCCTTTAAATGTTATGGAGTAAATATGCGGTTGGAGACGCTGACAGGATAACTGAGATAAAACTGTGACAGGAATGAGATCAGAGCGCAGAGACGTGGGCGTGGACGAGTGGGAGCGGCGTCTGAGGTGGCCTTTGATGGACTCCTGTCGGTCCGTTCAGGGTCGAAGGCACATGTTCATATCAGAGGCTTTTACTCGACTGTACCTGATTCTAAAACAGAAACAGAAGCGCCACGTTTCCACCTGTTCCTTTGCTTATTGATTCCACCACGTCATCACATTCATTTTAGTTCAGAAGCCTCTAAAGCAGGAGTGTCAGACATACGGCCTTTTTTTACCCCGCCCCCAAAAGAGGAGGCGAGGGTATTGTTTTTGCCTCAGTTTGTTTGTTTGTTTGTTTGTTTGTTTATCAGCAACTTTATGCAAAAACTACTGGACCAATTTCCATGAAAATGTTCAGGAAAGGTGTGAGGTGATCCAGAATAGATCCCACAAAATGTTGGTGAATGTAGGTCAAAGGTCACCAAAAAAAAAAGGGTTTTTGTAATGATAAGAGAAAGGGCCAATCAGGACAAACGTTTATGAGGGGGCGGGGCTTGTTGTGCCTGGAACCACTTGTTAAAATTGAATTTACTCCGAGTTGTCATGTACATCTATATGATCGGATGGATGGATGGATGGATGGATGGATGGATGGATGGATGGATGGATGGATGGATGGATGGATGGATGGATGGATGGTCATTTTTCCATCAGACATCTGTGCAAAACTTGACCCATATTTACTAATTGTTGAAAAAACAGAAGTGTTTAATGTCAGTTTTTCCGTTAAATCCCATTTGTTTGTTTCTTCTCGTCAGATGACACCAGAAGTCATTCCATAAACGAGGAGACGAACATAAATATCATGTTTTACAGATCTATTCATTATTCTTATATATTCTCCTTCTATCTGGTACTAAATTAAAAATGCTGTTTTCCTGGTTCGTCCACACAAAACGCACCGTGTTTCTTTTCAAACTCTTCTTCTTCTCTTCTTTTAACGTCTGTCAACATCTGTTTTTTTTTTTATTCACCTGAATGTAGTTGTGAAAAAAGGTCTTTTCAGTTTTGCGTAAAATACCATTTGTGCTCCGCCTGAAAAACCACCTCTGACCAGAACAAAAACTTTAAATCGAAAAACGAGGGTTTTGTTGAAATTGTTTTTTTATGCACAAGTTATATTTGTGATATTTGAGGACGAGTGGAAAAGCGACTGGTGAGGAGTGGAGCCTTCAGGTGGGTTCAGTGGTTTCCAGTAGCCGGTGCAGGGACGCCAGCACTGACTTCAGCTGCAGAGTTCTGGTTTTTATGGGAAACTGACAGTGTTTTTTTTTTTTGACTGTGTGTAAATTGGCTCAAAGGAACAAAGCCATGGTTGACCTTTGACCCACTGAGCTCCACGTTCACACACGGATCCAGGGTTCAGGTTTGGAATCACACGCATCAGCATCTACTCAGTTCAGATAAAGTGGCTCCTATAAAAGTTCATGCACGTCTGTAATAAAGGAAAGTGTGATTAGAGGAAATAAAACACAACCAAGTGCACAGCAGCTTATGCAACGCTTTGGACGCTTCAAACGCATTCACGTCCGTAAAAAAAGGTTCAATTAACTTCATTACTGGTGTTTTCTGCCATGAAATTCAAGCTCTTTTCTGTGTAGCGTGTCCTGTTGAAGGAGGGTTCGGACCTGAGGGACGTTCACTGTCCAGCTCCGGCTCCAGCTGAGTTCCAGGTATATTTAGACTCCTGATTGGATTTGACTTTTAACTTTTAAAGGGTCTCGGATGCACTGATTCAATAAGTTCCTTTCATTCAGACTAATGCGTACCCTCAGATCCTGACTCAATTACAGCTGCTATCGACAGGGGTCAAAAAGAGAAAGAAAGAAAGAAAGAAAGAAAGAAAGAAAGAAAGAAAGAAAGAAAGAAAGAAAGAAAGAAAGAAAGAA
>JAPTYQ010042214.1:0-10793 GCA_029814465.1 Ostorhinchus cyanosoma
CTACCCCTCCAAAACTTCACTCGAAACGGAGGGGTAGGGAAGAAATGTAGGGGTAGGGGGAACTTTGGGACGGGGCCAAAATTGAATTGTTTAATTTAAGGAGTGTCTTCAGACAACTGCTGAACACCAAGAAGTGGAATGTCTACCTGAGAGACAAAGACAGTTTTTGTATATGTGTATATTTATACATTGTGTTTTACAGGGACTGTCCTCTAGGCTGCTGTTTTAGAGGAATTAATGATCTGGTTGTCTCCTGTTAATTAAAATTTTTTACATATATGCACTTGTAAAATTGACCTTTTACCGATTTTGACATTAATGCTGTGGGTCATTCTGCCTTTTTAGAAATTTTATACATCGTTAAACTGTATAACAAATGAATCAACAATTGAAACACTAGCACACGACAGTTTTAATAGATATACCCCAAAATATACAAACATTTGAAAACTTTCTAAAACAAATCTTACTATGTATCTATAATTAAATCTAAGGAACTATATACAAAAATGTATAGACTTTATACTCCAGGTTTATAACCTGTGTACTGTCCAAGGGGGTCAGGACATTTGTTTCTGGTGTGTTTCCCTGGCCAAGTGACCAATGTTTGTAGAATATATAATGTCTGTAGACAGCAGATCTGTGTTCCCCGTTGTCATCTCCGAGCTGGATGGTTTGGCCCAGTACAGTGACATCCTCCCTATGTTGTTGATGGAGACGAAGGTGGCCCTCAACTAGGCAGAAGGAGAAATGAGGTAAGATGGTAATAGGATGGTTCTTCGTCTTTCCACCACAGAGATTGACAGTTCCAGTAGCTCCTCCATCTTCCTTAATGCTCAAAATATACAAAGTGGATAAGCAAATACAAGTTTAAAGAGAACTAGTCTTCCTGAAGGAAATGTAACCTGTGTGCCTGCCTCTCACTGGATTGGTGGAGTCCTGGCCAGGTGCGACATAAAAGCGAGAAATAGCTCCTGCTCACTTCGTACGTGCAAGGAATAAAACAATATAAAGTTTAAAAAGGTGTCATGTACAATGTGGAAGTTAGAAGCAAAAATGCAGATGTATCCGTTATAGCGCCACCTAGTGGAATACAGCCACAGTTTGTGGTATGGTAGATCTGTGTCCTATTCTATAGGGTCCATGTAAATTTCACAGCCTTCAGCATAACAGTTCAGTTGTAATAAATGCTTGTTGTTAGTCTTGGAATAACCCATGCCCACATTTGGCCAACCACACCACGTTCGAGATATGATCTCAGGAATGGCCCTTCATCATCCCCACCAAATTTGGTAGAAATGGGTAAAGCCGTTTAAGAGATTTACATTTCCACGATTCATAGCGCCCCCGAGTGAGTAAAATGTGCCAAATTCAGCTCATCCCCTCACAGTCACGTCAACCACAGATGTAGAATTTAGTGTTGATAGCATTTACTTTCATCGAGATATGCAACAGTTTGCATTTTTATTAGCTAGCAACAAATGTAGTCATTCATAATTGTCACATTTTTCAACCATTTGCTGGGCTTTTGTTAATGTTCGATCAGGTTGAATAGTTGAGTGTATGTTCCAAAATTCACAGTGTTTGGACCAAATTCCAGTTATTAGAAAAAGTAGGTTTACCGGTTTTTGCAATTTTGTGGGGAGAAAAGTCCAGGTGGAAATGGGTGTGGCCTAACCCATGTGATTCAGTACCATTCAGAGAATCTGTGGATACGAGGTTTTAAAATGTGCGACATACGGTTTGAGAGTTATAGACCAAAATGCATTGTCCTTGTTTATCGCACCACCTAGAGGAATACAGCCACAATCACACCACATCCATAATCTTTGGGCCAAATTGAACATTTTGTATATTTCTGATTTTTGTTCCGATGTATCATTTGGGAATGGTAGCCACTTGAAATTGGCCCCATTCATTCTGGATAGACATTTTTGAGTGGGTTTTTTTTGTGTATTTTTTTGGAAAACTACATCGGATGGCGCAGAAAAGTCATAGCACACTATTCCCGTGCAGGTCGCAGATTTTTGCGTCAAAATTTTTGGTGCATTTCCAATGGTGTGGGCCGCATTTTTTCCATAAGTTTTTGTATGAATAGTACTGAATCACATGGGCTAGGCCACGCCCACTTCCACCTAGACTTTTCTCCCCACAAAATTGCTAAAACTGTAAAACCTACTTTTTCTAATAACTCCTTGGAATTTGGTCCAAACAGCATGAATTTTGGAACATACATTTGAGTCTTCAACCTGATCTAACATTATCAAAAGCTCAGGAAATGGTTGAAAAATGCAAAAATTATGAATGACTACATTTGTAGCTAGCTAATAAAATATAAACTGTTGCATATCTCGGTCAAAGTAAGTGTTATCAACACTAAATTCTACATCCATGGTTGACATGTGACTGTGAGGGGATGAGCCAAATTGGATGCATTTTAGTCACTAGGGGGCGCTATGAATCGTGGAAATGTATATCTCTTAAACGGCTTTACCCATTTCTACCAAACTTGGTGGAGATGATGAAGGGCCATTCAGAAATATTCAAAATGTTCAGCTTGGCCCAAAGATTCTGGATGTGGGCTCGTGGTAACAAAATATCTTATGGTTTTCACACAGAGTTGTGATAAAAAAAAATCTATTCATTCTTAATGGGAAAGAAAAAAAAGTTGCCTTTTTTCTAACCACCACTACTTTAAACGCAGGCATTTTTGTCCTCTGTTACACCTAGCGGTGTATTCATGTTGTCTAGGTGTCTTTCTCATGTTTGTCTCCCCCAGGTGTCTGTGTGTGGTGTCTTCCCTTCCCCATCATTCCTTCAGACATAATCAACCCAGGTTCCAGCAATCAACCTCTACGCCTGTTTCCAATCATCTAACCATCCAGCCAGCCGATCATCCTTCAGTCCTGCCCCATATATGTCATTGTTTTCTGTTTGTGAGAAGGGGAGTAAGGGAGAAGTGATGTTTTTGGTCTGTTTTATGGCATTGAGATTTGTTAGCGCAGTCTACCAGTTTGTCAGTTTTTCTTTTCCCTTTGTTATAGCCTGCCTGTCCTGCTTATGTTTTTTTGTTTGGTCAGACTGTACTCCCCAACCTTGTTCAGTCTTCCCCTAGGAGAAGGGCTCAAGGTAAGACACCCTGGGGTTTACATTCTGCACGTAGGAAGTACTTTGTATATACACACTGGCAGTGTTTCCCCCAGTGCATTATAAGCCTGGCAGCCCGCCAGGCCTTACCTGCCGGCCCGCCAGGCTAAGCGCCACTTGTTTATTTATTTTAAAGACATTTATACGCGTTAGAACTCGGGCTGGGTAAATAAATCGGTTTGATCAATTTTAGATGGATTTCGTTTTTATTTTGCGTAATCGATTAATAGTGGATGAGATCGACTTTTCAGAGCAGGACCGCGGGTAACAGACTCTGGTAGTGCCGACATGGAAGCGCGACCAGCTCCGTCCCGCGAGCCCCTGTTGAAGAGGGGGCGTGTCGATCTTGCTCGCGAGGGTTCTGCTGCAGAAGGAACAAGGAGGAAGTGTGTGGAAAATCCCTCCGGTACTCCGACCAAAAACTGGAACCCCAGTGTGAAGGAACTGTCCGCCCTGAGCCTCTCCGAGCCTCTCCTCATCACCTGTGGAGAGCGTGGTAATCACTGCCTCAGTATACTTGAACACAAGTAGTTGCGTTCCCTGTTCTCCTCTAGCTCAGCCACTTTACACCTATATTAAGGGCACGTAACATCCTCTCTGCAGAAATGTGGGTTTCATGAGGATGGGATTCACGGTTTTCAATACAGGACTCTTCAAATCCACCTTGATTGAGGCAAAATTTGACTTCCATCAGTGACATTCCATGCATTCCAATCTCAGGCAGAGCGAGAAGGGAGAAAAAAATTCAGCTGAAAATTTTCTGAACAACTCGCTGTCCCAGCCAAACGACACATAGAAGGCAAATGACCTTTACCAGGAATGTAGTCACGGTTCCTAGGATTCAAATGAACCAAAGTTTGAACACCTAGCCCTTTTCAAAGTGAAATGGCAGGCATTTCTTTATGGGTAACTCCCTCCTCAGCCCCATTGAGACCAATACAAATTTGGATCAAATGATCCTGTTTCTCTCATAAACTTCACTCTTTTTCCACAGTGCTACAGAGTTTATTTCTCACAGTACAGACACAAACATTACACCACGTGTTCTAGAGATCCTTCTGAGGCTCACTATCAACTCAGTTTTCACCTATCATTTACAGTTTTCCCAAAATTACCGAAGTTCGGGAGGAATTCTTTCATCTTCTCAGGCATGACTCAATGCATTTCTCTGTGTGTGAACTCTGACCTCGTTGTCATGACAACGGTCCTTCCCATCTGTGTGACACAGCTGCAGACAATTAAAGGTCATTAATGCAGTGGCTCTAGTGACACAGGCGATCCTGCTGGAGGGGACACCAAATTACAGACAAAAAAAGAAGACTCCACAAAAAAATACAAAGATTAATAAAAAAATACAGCTACAGTAAAATTAAAAATTAATAAATGGAAATTATAAATACCTAATACAATAAAAATAAAAATATTAAAAAATAAATTTAATACAGCTCAAAACCATCCCATAAGGTCCATATATGAAAAGAATGAGCTCAGCTGGGATCACAGACACATGGATCATTTTTCTATTAAAGGAGCCTATTTAAACAATGCTTTAACAGGACTGACACAGACTGTGGGAGGGTCTTCTCATCTAAATACGGGTCTACAGAAAGTTTGTGGTGACGTCAGTCCGCAAACAGATGCACAGAGTCCACGTACGAAGTAAAAAGGGTGGTATTTCTTGCTTTTACGTCACACCCAGCCATGACTTCACCGATCCAGCGAGAGGCAAGCGCATGGGTTACATTTCCTTCAGGGAATGTAAGAATTTCTAGTTATATTTCTTATTGTCTATGTCGATAATTATCTTTTGTGTAAATAATGACTCAAGTAATACTTTGACTTTTATTGATGAGATTAACTTCATATATAGGCTACAGGAATTAAGCAACATCACAGATCATGTAGGCTAACAATTTTCTTCAGGCATACACAACATAAATTAGTCTCCTAGAAGAGTGACTGTTGTAGTCCATAAGCCTACTTGCACAGTCTATGTTCTGTACAGGTGGAAAAAAACTAAGAAATTTTAAGACATTCTACAGTCCTCCACTCTTTGACACTGAATTCTGTGTTAGTCATTTCTGACATTCTGTCCTCCTCTGCCGTGGGTCAATTTGAAAAACTCGAGATAAGAACAAACACTGAACCCCTTAAAGGACATAGCTTTAGAAGTTATTTCTACCAGTTTAATGACAGCAAAACCAACAATTAGAATCATCTAAACAGAAAACGGTAGAACTAGCATAACCAAGACATCCGAGTGACAAATGATATCTTAAATCTGTTCAAGTTCAATTCATGAATGTTTTTATTTTTCTACACTTACCTCGTCGCTTGGTGGAAGTGATGACAGTGGAATTGAGGTGTTCGCCATTTGGGCAGGTTGTGGAAAATTGTCAAACGTACAGCCAAGGCGTTTTGTCCCAAAGTGGCTGCCGTTAGGTTAGTGCAACAGCGGAACAGAGAAATCGCACTGTCTTTGCATTGATTCACATATTTACTGCCACCTAGAGTATGGGAGTTACACACTATACCTTTAATATCGGATCACTAATCAACAACTCACTGTTAATTAATGACATCATTCTAACTTATAATCTAGATTTTTTTTTACTTCCTAGGGAAACATGGCTGACTGAATGTAGCTGTGATCATATCCTCAATGAGGCAGCACCAACAAATTTCAGTTTTATGAGCAAGTGCAGAACTGGAAAGAAAGGTGGGGGAGTTGCCACTATCTTTAAATCTGTATTTCAGTGCAAGGAAATTACACTTGGAGATTTTAGCTCCTTTAGCTCCAGTTTTTTATCTAAAGGTGATCCAAAAGTTCTTTTTTTAGTGATTTATAGACCTCAAAGATACTCTGGAAAATTCATTGATAAGTTTGCCGAACTGTTGTCAGTTATCTACACTGACTACAACTGTTTTATTATTACAGGGGATTTTAACATTCATGTAGACAATAACATAGACAGTAATGCCAAATAATTCTCTGCTTTACTTGACACTTTTGACCTCCAAAAACATGTGAAAGGGCCCACACACACATGAGGCCACACTCTGGACCTGGTTATCTCTAAAGATGTTGACATTTCTTCCATTGACGTTAAGGACTTAGCTCTTTCTGATAATTTCTGTGTGTTCTTTGACCTAAAGATTATTCAAAATGTTCAGTTAACTTCTGTGTCGGTTAATAAGAGGTACATAAATGAGAATACCAGTGCTCAGTTTATGGAGGCCATAGCTATGACACCAACAGTGAGTGCAGAGTCGGCTGATGAACTCTTGGAAAGAGAAAAATCTCAAATATTATGGATGCTGTTACACCTATTAAAACTAAGATGACCTTGAACAGACAGAAAACACCATTGGATAATGGTAAAGGCCTTGAAAAGGGAATGCAGGAAAGCAGAGCGTAAGTGGAGAAAAACTAAACTTCAAATTTACTATGACCTCTACAAACTAGGGATGGACAATAGTTCAATATCAGTATATATCACAATATACTTTTATCCAATAACGGTGATATGAGTTTTAAACACATTCCGATATTTCGATATGCATTACAATCTATGACAGGGCTATACAGTGCGCCCATTTCAGTCACATTAGTGAGCAAATATTTCAGCATGAGATCCAAGAAAACAGAACAGTCACACGTGTGCGAGTGTGTCTTGCACCCACAATAAACAGAGCATGCGCACAGATGAGAAAGGGATGACTTTAACGTTCTAAAATGTATAAAACCAGCTCTGTCTCGTGAGCCCCAGGGGAAGATGGGGCATGTCGATCTCACTCTGGACGGTTGTGCCATGTGAGGGACACGGAGGAAGTGTGTGCAGATGTGATCATTTTTGGAAAAGTCTGCGTTTATACGGCCCTGTATATCTATACTGTCAATAGCATGCCAAGCCTGTAGATGGCAGTGAAGTGGGAGATCGAGTACCATTAACCAGTCAGAATCCTGTACGAAACATTACTTCAGCTATTAACATAGGGAGATGTAGTTTTCTTGGTTCCGCGTCCGAGACATGTAACCAATGTAAATGGATGGGACGGTAACTTTATGTACAATCACAAACTCCTTTTCTGATGTAACAAAAAAGGGTCTGAACTATGAATCGAAGTATGACAATGTGGAAACACCTCATAAAAGCCTTGTTTTATATCAAGTAAATACATGAAGATCCTGTTAAGCAGATGTACTGGATGCAAATTAGCTAAGATGCTAAGATTTGCTGCCACCAAACTTTCTTATTTTCTCATTAAATCCTTGTAACTTCACTCATCAGCTCCATCCTTTTTCTCTGGCTTGAGCCCCGGCTGACCTGCGGATCAGCCCGACTCGGCCCCAGGGTCGGCCCACCACCACTGGAACATCGGCTCAGCCCGGGGCCCAAGACCAAACAAACTGGTCGGAGTTGGGAGTTGAAGAGCGCAGGGTGGGTTGTGCTCTGATACGGAGAGAGGGAAGATACAACAAAGCCGGAGGAGAGGTGTATTAAGGGGGGTTTGGAGCTGCAGCACAAGGAGTACAATGTAAACCCAAAACAATTTATCTCAATATAAACAATATAGTCTCTTAGTATATCGCATATGAAAAAACCTCAATATATTTCAAAATCTCGAGATATCGCCCAGCCCTAATCCACACTGAGTGTGGAGTCAGAGGAGCAGGAAAGCAACAATGACAGACCGCTACCGTTTTTTGTTTCTAAAATATTATTCTGGAGGAGTTTCATAAACTTGGCAAAATAATTTTTAAGGCGTCTGTTGTGGGCATTCTTGACAGTTGTTCTGAGGCTTTTATATTGTTCATATCTATATGAGAATTATATTGTATCGACCGAAATTAAAAAATATATATCGTGATACAAGTTTTGGCCATATCGTCCAGCCCTACTACAAACAAATTCTTTGTAATTTTAGCAATGAGTTATTCAATGCTAGACAGCAACATTTTTTGAAAATTATCAATAAGAACATAAACAACAGTCGCGCATTGTTTGACATAGTGGATAAGCTTACAAGCCCCCCCAAACAGATAGCTCCAGAACTCCTGTACACAATGCCATCCTTCAGCAGTAATATCAACTCAATTACCAAAAGAGCCTTCTATCATCTAAAGAACATATCTAGAGTAAAAAGTTTTATGTCTCAAACAGACCAAGCTAAGCTAATTCATGCCTTTATCTCCAGTAGACTGGATTACTGTAACGGCCTTCTGACTGGACCCCCCAAAAAAGCATTAAACAGTTGCAGCTCATTCAAAACACTGTAGCTCAAGTTTTGACCAGAACTAAGAGGTCAGAGCATATAACTCCAGTTCTGAAGTCTTTACACTCAATTCTAGCCAGCTACAGAACAGATTTTAAAGTTCTGCTACTCGTCTACATGTCACTGAATGGTTTATGTCCAGAATACATGAATGACATGCTCAAAGAATATAAACCCAGTCAGGCTCTGAGGTCAACAGTCAGGTCACATAGTCCAGCCCAGAGTTCAAACTAAACATGGTGAAGCAGCTTTTAGCTGTTATGCTGCACACAGCTGGAACAAGCTACCAACTGACCTGACATCAGCCCCAAATGTGAACATTTTTAAATCCAGGTTAAAAATGTTCCTCTTTTCATGTGCTGATGAGTAAACTCTTTTCAATCTTGTCTTTTAAATGCACTTTTTTATTTGAATGTTAATTTAATAGTTAATGTATTTATCTCGCTCTCTTAATTCATTTAAAAAAATGCATTTTATCTCTGATTATTTTAATTTCTATTACCCTTTTGTGATTTTTAATGTCTTTTCTTTCGTGATCTTTTTTACACCTTTGTAAAGCACTTTGAGTTACCCTGTGTATGAATAGTGCTATATAAATAAACTTGCCTTGCCATATTTGAACATTTTTTTCCAACCGTATTATCTTGGAAAAGATCTAACACTTCAAAATTGTTTTGCATGTTGAAGTATTTCCCATGAAGACATCCATCAGTTTTGCTGGGAATCAAGGTGGAACTTTGACAGAGGTGGTCACCTTATAATTCTCTGCCAAGAAAAAAGCCTTTGTGGCCAGAAGTAACCAATTAGTTAATTAATCTATAAGATAACTGTAACCCCACACCTGCTGATGTTAAGATGACTTAATGTTTTAAAACTGATTTAAGACAAAACAAGAACTTCAGCCACCTAACTGCTTTGGGTGGTCATGATGAAAACCCATTAATTGAGACTGAGTGATAACAGATTATAAGTGATTTTTCTCCTCTGAACCTGAACAGAGTTGAAAACAGAGGACTGATTCCAGTAGAGACATCTGTTTGGCAAAGAGGCCAAGCTGGCCAAGTAAAACAGTAGCGATCACTGCCTCGACCTTGAAACCAAAGTGTTTTTCTGCTTCAACCTGGCTTGGAATCTGTGCTTCTGCTTGTCTTAACAAAGACAGTATTGTGAGCAGTGTATTCTTTATAAAATAACATTAGTAATAGCAGAAAATACAGCAGGTGTGTCCAACTTCATTATGACGATTAAAGAAATTTAAAAACCTGAAATTATTGGCAGATTCCTCCAGACTTGGAAAAAGATGTTCAAAAAAGCATTGTACGCCTGCTTTACTGTATGGTTTTTTTTTTCACTTTTCATTAAGCCTGGGTGCACGTAGTATGTTGGTGACTTATTTACTTCCAGTTTGCCAAGAGTTTAAATCTTCTATTAGCAGATATTATAGCCAAACCTTTGTGAATTTACCTAAACTTGACTTTAATTCCATTAAAAATAAAGTCAGCCTCTTAAATTTTTCTGGTCTTTTGTTGTTTCACTAAACAGTAGGTGTATGCATATGGGTGTCATAGACTGGTGATTAAACCAGTGTTAGTTCTCAAGCTCAGGACACAGACTGTCATTTGTGGACTGTTTAATCTATTACACAGACTCAAGATTTGGCTGTATGAATGTTGATATTTACTGTTCTAATAAAGTGACATTTGAATAAGACCACTTGCACTTGCTTTATCTTCTAATTCAACTTCTAACTGGATACCACATGTCATACAATGCAGTGTTTCCCCCAGTAAGGCCGCCAGGCCTTACTTGCCCCCACGCCAGTCTAAGTGCCACTTGTTTATTTATTTTAAAGAAATTGCTTACGCGTTAGAACTAGGGCTGGGTAAATCCATCAATTTGATAAATTTTAGATAGGGCTGGGTAAATCCATCAATTTGATAAATTTTAGATAGATTTCGTTTTAATTTTGCATAATTGATTAATAGTGGATGAGATTGACTTTTCAAAGCAGGACCGTGAGTAAAAGACTCCGGTACCGTCGACGCGGCTCCGTCCCGCAAGCCCCTGTTGAAAATGGGGCGTGTCGATCTCGCTCGCTAGGGTTCTGCCGTGAGAGGGCGGAGGAGGAAATGTGTGGAAAATCTCTCCGCGGGAGGTACTCCGGCCTCAGACTCGAACCCCAGTGTGAAGGAACTGTCCGCCCAGAGCCTCTCCGAGGAGTTGCGGAAGTTGATCATTCTAGGAATATTAACTTGAATCCAAACTTAAGTGGAGTCAGAGGAACAGGAAAGAGACAATGGGCCTGTTTACATGAGAGTTTTTATTCCTGTTTAATTCTGAATAAAGGTTAATTCCGCTTTAAGATGACC